>JAUZSU010019166.1:0-10821 GCA_034780255.1 Parotocinclus maculicauda
CCCACCCACACCCCCACACACCCCCCACACCCCCCACACCCACACACCCACACACCCACCCCTAACCCAAACCATGATGCCGACCAGTGAAATATTTACAACCCTAATAAAGGCAGTCTCAGTACTGTGGTTAACTTTAAACCCAGATTGAAACGGTTCATACAAGCTATTGAAAGATGGGTGATCTTTTACCAGGGCTGCCATAGCACCTTCAAGAAGTTTGCCAAGAAAGAGGACGTTAGTCCTGTAGTTCTTAAAGTAATCTGTGTCAAGCCATGGCAGCTGAAGGACATAGTAATGGCAGCTAAATGTAAGGTATATGAAAAAAAACACAAGTATGAGATGCATTGAGGGCAAAGGGAGGAAGACACGTTTCAATAAGTGGAATCTGCACTGGATCCAGATAACAGGCAGTAGCTCTGGCTGCTTTAATAAGCCATGCAACAAAACTTCAATCCACAGGTGCAAAGGTAGAAAAACAGCTAACAATAGGAGGTCATGGCAATAAAGAAGCAGCTACAGATCGAGATGATTGCTCAAGCTGCAGAGAGATATAAAACATCTTTTGATTAAAAATTGTGAAAGCATAAAGCAAATTTTGCTCTAGCATTTTCTTGGAAATCACTCATAACGGTAACAAGAGTCAGCCTTGTATTAACCTACTTAACCTACAAATCATGATCTTCATAAACGGGTACAATTTTCCAGCTGAAGTGTTCTATATGAATTTTTCATTTTAAACGTCTAAAGAGTAAACCAGAGGGCACAGTATGACAAAATGTCACAGCTAAGATTTTGAGAGATGCATGTAAATTTACAGCATCTAAGACAATGCTGGCATAATCAATGAACAGTGTGTCAGGGCATAACATACGTGCCTTTATTTCAGACAACTGCAGAAAATCAGTAATCTGATTAATTTATTTACATGTAATTGGGAAATCAGATAATGGGAGAGTTAGAAGTGTATCCCCTAGACGAGTCATTTTCCCTGGTTTTGGTTTTGGTTCATTTGGTGAAGTTATCAGTTTAATCCAGCATCTAAAAAAACAGTAATAAAGGTAAAATATTCTCATCACAGCATAAAAGAACCCCGACCCTAATAAAAAAACCTCCAGAAAAGCAAACACAATTAAACAATCCAGAAAATAGGAGTAGTTAAACATGCCAGCGTACACTCAACTGGAATTGCAACCAAATGCTTTAGCTCATGCTGAATCATTCTGTTAACACATTTGAAACCGAAATACACAGTTTCATAATGCCCAAGACTTGATCCACTCATGCTCAACAAAATAGTTTGTTCAATGTTGCTTTTGTGCAGAGTTACGTTACCCAGAGTAATACTTTGCTATATGATCTAGTTCTATGTTTCTCATTGGAGCACACTTTACCTTTGAAATAAATCGCTATCCAAGACTTATATAAGATATTTGGCACTGTTTCATCCTGCCTTTGCATGAGAGTAGTACAGGAGGAGAAACAAGGCAAAGATGGTTCCAGGTGAAGGTCAGAAAAAAGATGAAAGGTGAGAGTGGGGGTGAGGGTGGTGCTCAGGCACAGAGCAAAAGATAGAGAGAACAGTGAGAGAAAATGTTGAATTATTGATAGAGGGATTGTACAATTCCTGTCCCACCCTGAACACTGGATATAGGGTGTGAATCATCTCAGCATAAATCAAACCGCACCAGAGAGAGAAAGAGGAAAAAAGATGAATAGGTGAGGAGAAAGAGCACTGGCAAACATACATTAGCACTGATTATCTAAAGAATTACATTCTGTCAAACAACACAATCAGATAATTTTGAACAAACAGTGCGGTTTTGGCAACAAATCAGAATTTGTTTCCTTAAGTTGAACTATTTTCTGCTTAGTTTAAACAAGACAGAGTTAGGTTAAAATAGAATTAGAGGTCACATAAGGTCCTACAGTTTCTTAAGCTTGTACCTGTTCACCCTCAACTGTTGACTATTTATAACCAGCTGGTCTGTGGCTCATAGACCAATGTTGAATCTTCTGGAAAAATCCAGCATCTTATGGAACACACGTTCCAGGACATTCTGGGAAATTCTAGAACCCTTCAAAACCTTATACATATCAGTACTAAATAGTTATTCTTTGTCAGATATAACATGTACGCTTGACCCTTGTCATGCTTTTCAAGTCTCGCACTTTAAGAATGAGACCTGCAAATTTATGCCAGATTTCGTGGTCTAAAGCCAAGCCCTTTAAATCACGGGTCATCAGTGACTCTGCTGAGAGCGAAATTGCATTAATGCAAAAATACAACTCAAGTTTCACAAAGAAAAAGGAGCAGAAGGAGTACCTCCTACACACAAGAAGATACTGTATATCCATTCTGTTCCAAAACAAGCCTAAGAACCAAGGACTAATAAATTTATATTTCAGTATTCTTGCCATATTTGTGTAATACAAAATGTCACAGTTCTTGACCATTTAATACAATTTACCATTTGGTATTGGAAATATGACTTTTTGAAGAATACTGCACACAGTTCAAATGTGTGTGTTTATTCAAGTTACAGTGGTTGTTGGCAAAGATCTGATTATTTATTTAGTTATTTATAAAAAAAAATTGCCAGTGTAATATTCAAAACCTGTAGATTCCAGACCAAGTAAGGAATGCTAGATATCTAAGAATGTTTAAATCCAATCCTAATGGCATGTACCATACATACAGTAGTTCATAGATCATTTCATGTTAAGCTTACCCTATATTTTTAAAGATTTTTATAGATTGCTTTGTTACTTTAATGTTCTTAAACATAGGCTTTGCTGAATTTAAACTAAAATGTGTCATATAAATAAATTCTTATTACTGTGATATTTTTAGTATAGTTATTATCACAGCGTGTTACCTTAATTGTATTCTTAATGCCTAACTAAGTATCGGGATTATACACTAGTCACGGTCGCTTTTGGCCTGTGTCCTCCTCCATAGACTCCTTTGCATTTGACACCATCTGACTTCTTAATTGCAGCCAGTTTTACAGTATTTTACTTATTGTGGTCTTCCTTTGTCTGGTGTCTTTTCTCACAGTTTGTGTCTCCAGCATCTTTCTCCATCTAGACAGTTTTCCTTCCCCCTAGTTTTCTCAGTTTGGGTGTTTGTACGTGCTAATTTTATGCCCTTTGCTGTTAGCCTATAACCACATTGGTGTTCTTTCTCTTAGGCTAGCCAGTTTTGTTTCCCCATATAATCTGTAGGCTGGTCATTTGTTACAGGTTACTTGGTACTAGGGGTGTGCCATATCGTATCGTTCGCGATAATACTTTAAACTATAATTTTTTTAATGATATAAAACATCCATATTGTGATATTCAGACGTGTTCTTGTAATGACCTAATGCATTTACACATTTTGGCATACATCAAATACGTGACTTAAAGGCAGAGCAACAGCGACATCGGTAGTGTGGAGGTTATTTTGGTACAAAATATTAGATGTACCAACAACAAACTACAGTAATATGTAAGCTATGCAAAAGGTCTGTAACAACAAAAGGTGGAAACGCAAACAGGAGCACGCACCTGGGTAAGAGAAAAATCAAAAAAGCATACAATTATTTTGTCACAATTGTATGTTGTTGAAATATATCGCCAAATATATAATTATGGCAAAAGTACCCTAAAATATTGTGATATTATTTTAAGGCCATTTTGCCCACGCTATATGGTACCCCTGTTCTCAGTCAACTCAGAACTCACTGAAGTCGGTTTCTGGCACATTTTGACTAGAAATATTTGTTTGGTCGGTACTGTGCCACTTGCTTCAACTTGTGCCACACAAATCATTCCAGCTGAAACACGAATCATGTTTCATGATTCAGTGCACACAATGATTTAGTAATTTGGTCTCATAATGGCTGTGCTTATAGTATTTTTCTTTATTTTTACATTTTACAATAATGTACTCTAAGTGAAAACAATCCCCCATGGGTCCTATAATGGTTGAGGACTACAGTCAAACAAAAGGAAATTAAAGGGCTGTATCCTCCAGATCGCTTCCAGGCTGAGTAATTAGCATTAACAGCTACATTTACCAATAGAGTAAGCGTTTTGTTTTTACTTTTCACTTGCATTATAGAATAAACCTTGTGTTGATGATTTTGGATAACTTTAGGTTAATGCATTCGTGTTTCAAACAGGTTGGCACCGCTATAATACAGTATAGACTACAGTACATGAAATCATTTAACTCAAAGAATGTGCTTCATGTGTGTTAGTGAACTTGTTCAGCCTTAAAAATTGCCATCTTACTCCTTTGTATTTTTAGTACATTTACATGGGCCTCTTTCCACTTAGTATTAGTATCTTTACATTACAGAATACAGAATTTTCTCAGGTCAATGACAGGCAGCATGCTGGCATGTCCTGAGAGTTCTGTGTAAAGTCTGCATGTTCTCCTTGTGTCTGCATGGGTTTACTCCGGGTACTCTGGTTTCCTCCCACAGTCCAAAGACATGCTTTAGGTTAATTGACTACTCTTAAATTCAGCCTAATCTGAGTGTATATATGACCAGGTTTAAAGTAAACTTGTGTATAGAAACAACTTCTGTCATTAAAATGGTCACTGATGCATAAAGCAATGTTAAATAAACAAAACAAACAAACAAAGTCAGGACCATAGGCAAATATGTAGCCACTGTGTAGCTATTTAGACTTCACGAAGGAACATTCACTTCCCTCTGAAACAGTCTGTGTTTTAATAGATTATTATCATTACTCGGTTGTCCTTTGCAGTAGTGGAGCTGAGAACATATACATAATACATTAAGTTTTATCAGTCCACTGTTTAAATTTTTTAAATCATAAGTAAATGTGTATACATACTTATCTGCCATTAAATACATCATTCACTAGCAAGGGAGAATTCATTACAAACAAGCTTTGCAAAAATAGATAAAGAACAGTGTGATGTGACTGGCATTAGGAAGCAGCATGAGCAGGGTGTACTTTTATGGCAATGACAAGCAAATAGATAGCTCAGTGGTTTAGGCTCTGGACTACTAATCAGAGGGTGTGAGTTTAGATTTGCAAAGCTGTTATTGTTCTAACTTTAGACCATGCAGTTATCTTTCAAATGCTTAGCTCAGTTGTAATTCTTGATAAATGTCTTCTAAATGCTGTAACAATATTTCATCTCCTCGGATGAATTCAGCACAGCACATGAAAAATCATATAAACTAAATGTTTTAAACTATCCAGAATCCATTGCAGTGTTGCAATTTTGTGTGGTACATTGCCTAAAGTAAATGTGCCAACTACATTGATCAAACCATCACAGCAAGAAGGTCCTGGGTTCAATCCCAGGGTTGAGTGGCCAGGGTCCTTTCTGTGTGAAGTCTGCATTTTCTTCCCATGACTGATGCTGATAGTGACGTTAAAAAAGCCAAATAAACAAAAACAATCAGTAGGATCAGTTGTATGACAATCAGGTGTGTGTGTGTGTGTGTGTGTGTGTGCGATGTGTTTAAAGAACACGTCTACCAAAGTCTTACAACATTTGTATTAAGTGTATCATGGCACAAACAAAGAACACAGAAAACCTAAAAAAAAAAAAAGGTTGTTGATGGACATGGTTGGAGTTTGAACATCAAGCCGCAGGCATATTAATTACAAATGGAGGAAATTCAATGCCATTGCCACCATCCCGAGGAGTAGTCAACCAACAAATATAACTCCAGTCTCTCACATTGGCTAACAATAATGTTCATGTGTTATCAGGAGAAAATGATTTGCATGACAAAAAGTAAAAGAAAATGTCAGGACATCTGTCTGAGAAATGCTTATCATGAGAATGTGGGACATAAGGTGAACAGCTCATGTGAAGAATACCACCAACCCAGACCATTATTTCTCAACCCTCCAGATTATGCAGGTACAATTATTATGGAATCTTCCAAACCATGATTTGTGTGTCATACCACTAGTTGGTAAGGTGTAGATTTATCACCTCTATTTGCTCAAAAATGTTCATTGCTTTAGGTGACATCTGCATTGCACTTTTTTATGTTTTTATGATTTTAGGTTTCTTAGGCTACAATCGTTTCATTTTTTGTTAATTCCTTTGTGAAATCGAACGTGGCGAAAAAGACAGGGATTTTTCTCCCCTATTGCTTTTCAGCTGTTTTATTCTTTAACAGAAAAAAGAATAAAAAAGAAAGTCTTCATATTAAAACCAGTGTTTACCCATTGACATAACTTTGTGATTCATTATATGCATTAATAAAAAAGGAGTGTTTGTGTAATCATGTATTTTTATGATGTATCCTAACGGGCATGCTTTTAACTGTAAGGAAGAAAAAAAAACTGTGGTGGTATATGCAGTATCCAAAGAAAAAACAAAAAGTTGTGATTATAGCTTTAGGCTATAATCCATCACCATGGTTACCTCCAATCACAATGTGTAGCTGAGGTCAATCAGAACCAACTGGGTAAGGGGTAATTGGACAAACAAAGAGGTCAACTATCTCAATTCAACTTTTGATTAGTATGTCCCTGTAAATTACCACTATCCTTATCCATACATAAGTGTGTACAGACATACATTATTGTCTAATTTAGCATATGTTAAGAGTAAGACTCTTAATTGTGTTTCTCAGTACCACCATTTGGAGAAATTAAAAACAATGTCAGTTTCACTAAATTACAGACATTTTGCGAAAAGAAGAGTGAGAAGTGACTGGCATTAGCAAGTAGGGTAGACTGGATGTGAATTTTTGGCTATCATATTATTAGTGTGATCAATACAAAAAAAAATCCAGAAACAATCTAGATACAAGAAGCATAATAGAATGATTGTGAAGTGAGTAGAGTAGTTTGTATCTTAGCTTGCATTTATATTTTATATTGTACAGATTATGTACAGAGTATGTATTTTTGTTCAAATATCAATAACACCTAGTTATTGAAGAATGTATTTTTGGCCCTTTTTGCCACGGGTTGGGGGATTGGGGGTCAACATGTGGTAAGTCAGTTAGTGACTCTCACTCTCAGAATTGGGTAAGTGTGTGTGCACAAACCAAATCACAAACCACCGTTGGCACTGATCAATTATTAAAACTCAACAGCCTTTTAATACGTCATTGAATACTGAATGCATTTTATGCTGAAGTAAGCAATCAGAACAATAATTATATGGCTATAGAACAACATACATAATAAAATGACATAGAACATAGAAGGATATGTATCTAAAAGCTCCCAGTTACAGAATCTTGAAGGGTAAGGTAAAAAAAAAAAAATCCTAATTTCTGCTTAATTTATGTATTCTTCTTCATGTCTACAAATATGTTTAGGAGCCAAACACAGTAGTGTCGTGTTGTGTCGCATTTGCACTATTCTTACCAGTCATGCATACAGAGCAAAAAAAGGTAAAACAACCCATTTTGCCCCCACTTAACCCAACTACATGGAGCATGATCCAGCCTAGACAGGCTGCTAATCCATTTAAAGTGTTGTACCATAACACCGAGAGCCCCACCTGGGATGTCAACTCAGGCACTCAGGAACTGCCATTTCCATCAGTAAGCTTTAACCACTGAGCTACCAGAGCCGTTGTGCATAAACATTTTTTAAGGACTGTAATGAGTTTACAATTCCAAAGATCAGGAAGGCAAACACAATCCAGTAATATTATTAACGGAAAGAGACCTACAAAGGCTACTAAAAATACAGAGACATGAGATTCTGATGCGTTTAAAATGGGACACTACATAGTATTTGAGCATGATGACATATTACTTCTCAGTGCTCCCTGATGCGCTATTTGTGCTGATGCCCTCCCAAATTGTGCTGGGCAGTATTTTGTCAGGGGTAAAAAAAAATTATATATATACAAAAATACACACACACACACACACACACACACACACACAAATGATCTATGTATTTCTTTAACAAAACCCTATCACCCTTCCTGAAACTGCTCCCAGCCAAATGCTGTGGCATTCAGCCAACTGAATAAGTGAATAAGTAAACACTGTGTTTTGCCTTCACTGCTTCTTATATTTACAGGTAAACACCTCAGTTAAATTCATTTGTGTGTGAATCATATAAACGCACATGTCTTGATGGTCATTGGCCAATGTTTGAAGCTGTCTGAGAACCAATATTTCAAATGCTTTCATTATTTTTCTAACATTTATAGTCTGTGGTTGGTTGAATCCACAGAAAAGGGACTATGGTTATGACAAGGTCACTGTATCATTAATAGATACAGTAAAATACAGACATAACCATGCCTGATAACATATCTCTGACAAGTCTAAATATTACATAAATGCCCAAAAACTGTTATGTAGGATAAAACATCTTAGAAGTTATCACACTATCCCACAATCAACAGAAAATCTGTAACTGCTTGGATGGTTACTGTAATATATCAGTCTGCAAAGAGTTATTAAGTCTCTTGAAACTCTGATGACAGTAGAGACCATCACCAGGTTGTGGGTTTTTTTCCAAAATGACTACAGTACATTATTAATTTTGCACATGGGCTTAGGTAGAACAAAATGGCACATTCGGGGCAAGTGTTGTGTTGAAAAAAAAAGAAAAGGTACAAGATCCAGTGGTGTTTAGAAAACTTGTACAAGCCAGAAAGGGTTTAAACATCACAAACCTATTTCTATTTAAAACACTCTCCAAGGATAGAAATAGCTCTGAGAGCTGATACTCTCAGCCATGACAGACTAACCTATTTTATAGCCCTCCCCTAGTGATTAAACTAAAGAAGGATAACCCATTATTTATACAGTATAAAAACAAAACCTCTCTCTAGAAGTGCACAGCGTACAAAATATTATGACTCATTCAGGAAGTTATACAATAATCCAGACAAACATCAAAGGAACTCCAGCTCTTGTTCACTACAGCTAAGGTGTTCATGCTTCCATCGCTAGAAAGTGAAACTAGCAAGAAAATAAAGGGAAACAAATGGTACACACAAGGGCCAAGAGGAACATAACTCATCTCACATTTGCTAAAGGACAGATTAATGTCAATAAAGCCTTTTAGTAGGGGGAAAAAAGTCTTTTTTCTGTTCTCTTTGTCTTTCACTTTGGATTAGCAAAGATTCCTTAAAGCATTATGTACATGAACCTTCAAAGGTGCCCCCAAATGAGGGCTAGGATTGTTAAGAGGCAACAATTCTGTCACTATACTGAATTCATTTTTAATGAAAAGAATCTTTGACATTTGGAAAATTCTTGACGTTAAACTGTCCAGAATCTAAGCGTTAAAACATCTGGGATGGCAGCACCCAATTAGGAGGGGTTTTCCCAGGCTTAAGCTAGCCCTCTAAGGACATTTCAACAGGTCTTGCATGTCTCTTTAAGCATAAATATTAATCAGCATCAAAATTTTCAATTGATGATTAATATGCGTGTGTCACCAGAGACCCAGGTTTGAGTCCCTGCCAAGCTGTATGGAGTTTGCAAATTGTCTCCATGTCTGTGTGAGTTTTTCCCAGATAGCCCAATTTATTTCCAGTTTCAAAGACACTGCTCACAAAAATTAGGGGATATTTGATTATGAGATATTTCATTTTGAAGTATCCCCTCATTTTTTGTGAGCAGCGTACATGGAATATGTCACCTGGCATCTCAAAAGTGCCCCAGTGTAAGAAAGTGAGTCTGTGTTTGTTCTCTGTTGGTTTTGTTTGCCAATAGTTTAAGCCCCTGTCCCCTCTGACCCTGACCTGGACCGAGTATGGAGTTAGTAATTATGAATAGAACTATAAAAATACAGATACGCATATTTATGTTTCAGCATAGGGATCTTTGTTTAAATTCGTCTACTTTTGTTCCAAGCACTGAAGAATTGACATATTGATGCACTTTATCTGTACATTCACAGCATTTGGCAGACTCCTAACTCAAAGAGACTTCTAATCGAAGTAAACAGTTGAATTTTAAGGGTCTTGCTCTGGAGCACAACATTGCCACCGCTGTCACAACTTACTGTCTGGTTTAAACTTGCAAACAGATAATACAGAAAATATTCTGTGCATAATTTTATGGTCCTTTGTAAGACAACACTGCATGAAACTGGTACCAGTTAAAGACATTTGGTGTCTGGTGTGGTGGCAGTGAACCTTTTCCTGGGTCTCAGGTCAGACACATGGAGAACATCCATTACAGGGTCAGCAGACAGATGGCAGGAATTTTTGAGAGCTGGAGCACAAAGTTGACCCTCAGTTCACCCTCTTTGTCGCTGTAGCTATCCACTTGCCACTATGAAACGTGGCAAGGATTCACAACACAGTTGCTTGTTATTACACCAAGACATGGGCTGTTAGTAGAAGGGCATTGCAGAGAGTTTTTGCTAGAGCTATGGTTGAACTTAAAGGTCTGTACGAGTAGAAGCACTTTTTATGTAATAATAGGAAGGAAAAAAATATTATTTTGTTGATGACCAGTTTAATAGGTACACCTAATAATAAGATCGATGCAGTTTGTAGTTCTACAACTATTCAACTATTTTTCTACATACTTTGTTAGTTTTCAATTGTTCTCTAATGACCAAAACCCCCACAGGACCAACACAGCTCCACAGTGGTGGATTATTTTCAGAACTGTATTAACACTTATGTAGTGGCGTGTTAGTGTGTGTTATGCTGGCATAAGTGGAACTCCTTAATGTCCCTGTTAAACTGAACCAAAATGCTCAGCCACCAGCATCCTGTAGGCAGTATCCTTTGAACACTAAATGAGGACTAGCAAACTGTGCAAGAAAAGATGAGACAATGTCTCTGCAGCTACATTGTAAATGAAACCGAATGAACAAGTGTAGAAACAA
>JAUZSU010019177.1:0-10820 GCA_034780255.1 Parotocinclus maculicauda
ATAGTAAAACTGTAAATTGCTTGACAGTTTTATTGTGAACTTTCACAGTTTGACCATAAAGTTCACAGTTCTACTATGATTTTTTGAAGGTAATGTGGACACTTCATGGTTCCACTGTCAAAATTCATAGTACAGCTTTAAACTTGGTTGACTATGAACTGACCATAAGTTTTTTCACACTTCTACTGTGGATTTTGTTGGTAATTTGGCCACTTTATGGTTAAATTTTCAAAATACATCGCCGTCATTGCTGCATTATTTGCTTGGCTGAAACAACTTTTCCTTTAGAAAAAACTTTGTTTTTAACATTGAACTGAATTGGTCACACACATAATGTCAAATGTTAAATACTAGTTGTATTAGCTACATAGATGGCATTACTAGTGGGATAAAACTTCACAACATCTTGTTTTCAACACTTGTTTTCAAATTAGCAGTTAGCAGATAGCCTTAGAGACATGCCGTCAAGATTACATTTAAAAGATTAAAAAAAAAACATTCCAAGTATTGACCATTTAACGTCAGCATTATGTTCTGTGCAACAGGATAAAAAGGACCAAAATGGATCTGACCAAAATCACATAACGGTAGTAGTTTAAAAATTATGTTAAAAAATTATTATCTGTAATCACAATTAAAATACAGTGTAAGCATACTGTGCAATAAAGTAACTTTTTGAATCTGTAATAAAACTTTTACCGAAAAGCTGAATGAGTAATCTTACCGAAAACAAAGAGATTTTACCGTCTGTCGCTTTTCAAGACTGCGATTCTACTTACTGTCAGCAGGTGTCGCAAGGTTTCCCACTTACTTGTCTTTCGTGTAGATGTGAATACAATAAGATGTATAAAAAATATATAACATTTTTATTTCCTATTGTAATTTTTAAGCCCTCCAACGTGAACTGAGTGGACGTTAAAATAAATACACATGATGATAAAAGAGAAATACACATAATAGTACTAGAATATAACTTTATATTTTGTGTTTGTGTGGATTGTGCTTGCCGGTAGCACCCTTGCCTGTTGATATTCACCGCAGCAAGCTAGAAGTGACCCTGCTTGAAAGGTTTGGAGTGACATTTGGCACCGAGAGTGAGTCACTGACCCTGGTGGCTAACATGGCAGTGGTGCCTGACCTTCCAAACCTGCCACCAGAGGTTATGTGGTATAGAGATGGTAAGACACTTGTGTGTTGGTATGTGCTTAGCAATTTATTACTTTAAAGCAGAACTCCAGTGTTAAAAGTAGTAAGTGATATAAGACCAATTTCTCCTGTGTGCACATGTAGATGTTCTGCTGACACAATCAAGATGGGCTGAGATGTCTGTTGGTGGTGGGACTGCTAAGCTCACATTTCCTCACTTGAACAAGGACGACGAGGGTCTGTACACTCTTCGCATCTGGGCTAAGGATGGAATTGCTGAGCACAGCGCATACCTGTTTGTCAAGGGTTTGTTGAAAATCCTTTCATTTTCTGCAATCCGGTTTCCTCCCACAGTCAAAAGACATGCATGTTAGGTTGACTGATTACTCTAAATTGAGGCATTGACTTGTGCGTGTGTGTGTGTATAATTAGTTCTGATATACCTTGTGTGTAGATATAACCTTGTATGCTAGGGACTGTGGTAGCCTATTGGCTAAGGTACTGGACTCGGTTTGAATCCTACCTCTGCAAATCTGCCACAGTTTCGTCCTTAAGCAAGACCCTTAATTCACCATTGCTTGATTTGTAAGGCTGTATCAGTTGTAAGATATGAATATGGGCGTCTGCTAAATGCTGTAAATGTATGCCATGTACATAATGGAATATTTGGCAATATATAGAACATACAATTGCAACAAAGTATATAAACTACATCACCTCGTGGCATTTTTGACTTTTCTCATACTCAGCTGCATGCTTCTGCTTAAGGTGGTGAAACAGATTGGATGCTTTTCCCCCCTTTTGTTGTTACTGAACTTTTGCATAGCTTACATGTTACTGTAGTTTGTTGTAATTTTGATATTTTGTACCCAAACCACCCCACACTACCGAAGTTGCTCCCCTTTTTGGAACAAACTCCTCCACCGCAGAGCCACTTCTTTTACTTCCAATTGCTCTGCTTATGAGTCACATAATAAATGAGTGTGCCATACTCATGTAAATGCATTATGTCATTACGTAAACATTTCAGAATATCACGATATGGATATTACAAAACATTTTTTTTTATTTACTGCTATTATGATACACCCCTGATTCTGAAACTGGGTAGCTGGAAGCCCCTTTCAGACAGGGTCTCATCATTGCTCAAGCCACTCTTAAGCCTCTCTTTATTAGGCCTCAGTGTCCTTTCAGTGTCCTTTCAGTCTATGGCTGGGTCTGCCTTTTCCAACTATTTCACTATTTGCTTCTCTATTACAAGAACAATGCTTAAAATAATAACATAGTAAACAAAATAAATTAAAAACACTCTATAAAGTAAAAACACTAGGATGTATTTAACAGATTTTGTGCTTCTGTGTATGTTTGTGTTCAGATGCTGCTCCCTCAGCTGTCGGCATCCCAGGAGCTCCAATGGATGTCAAGGTCTCTGATGTTAATAAGGATTATGTCCTAGTTTCATGGGCACCTCCCAATACCACCAACGAACCTCACATCACTGGCTACTTCGTGGACAGGTCAGGATATATATACTATATAGTGTCAAGAGCTGACATCGGTAGCATGTAATTACCCAAATTACATTTTAATTACCTTCTTTAGGCGAAAGTCTGGATCTAAGGACTGGACCCAGTGTAATGACACCCCTGTTAAAGTGTGCAAGCTCCCTGTGCATGGACTCACCGAGGGGGCCTCCTATCACTTCCGGGTTAGGGCAGTGAACAGTTCAGGCATCAGCCGACCCTCCCGGATGTCCTCCGGCGTGACTGCTGCTGATGTGGAAAGTGATGTTGAAGGTATGGCTTGACTTCACCAAACCATTTGGTAAAACAACCACAAACTATCTATTTTGTGTAGGAAAAACATGCAGATTAATCCTTTAATCCAGTTGCAGGTAGGAAAAGTCCTACACTAAATTATAATGTAAAGGTAACACTAGTTAGATACACACAAAGGAAAAGTGTGTGAGTATTTTTTATTTCAATTTCACATTTCATCTTTCACATTTACACGTTTCACATGTTGTGGTATTTTTGTTAATGACCTATGTACTTACGGGAAAAAATGAGGCTTATATTCATTAAACTATAAAAGTATTATAAATTGTCTTTATTGTCACAACAGTGATAAAAATCGAGGGGAAATACGATATTGCGATTCGACAGGAGGAGCTGCAAGGAGGTATTTCATGTTAGTGATAACCTACAGAAGCACAATGTCCTAACTTTTTAACACATCTTTTTTTAAACTCACTGACCTACTGATTTTTTCCGTCTTTTCTGATCTTTAGAAGCACTACTGTCACCAATTTATCTCATTCTTTAATCTCACTTTTTAATCTCAAAGAGATTCCATTTTTTGCCAACCACTGCATGTATCCAACCAAATATTTCTGCATATAATCTTTTATGTTATTAAATTGTGTTATACAATTTTAAGCAAATCATCTTAAGAGCAGTCAGTACCTACTGTAATTGGGGATATATGTGCTTTATTATGTTTGTTCTTTTTATTTGATCAATACTATGGCTGAAATATGTGCTTGCTCCTAAGATCTCATTAAATCCACAGAAACTGGTGACAGTTATATACACCACAAAATATGATATATCTTATCAAAGGAGCATTTTAAGAAAGTATTTAATTAAATATTTGTGTTTTCCATTGGTTAAGGCTGAATAAGTCTATAATCAGTACAGTAAGTCTTTTCAAATATCAGTGGGTTTTGGCTGGTCTGATGGTATTCAGATCTTGTATTATTATGCTTGATCCCCTTAACTGTTTAGTTAAAAGTGAAATGTTTCAAATCTTTATGAACTTTTAACATTCCCTATGTTTTAACTCATTTAAAAACGTAATGTTTTGAGGTCACAGCCTCCATAACATTGAGTGTAGGTATTCAACTAATATGCAACCTGTTTCAAATATATAAATACCTCATTGTTGACAAGGTAAATGTTTGGTAAGAGCATTTACTTACCAAATTGAGTTTACAACTTAATATACACGGTGTGACAGAAGAATGGAAATAGCCATACAAAATTAAAACAGTTTGGCAGATGGTGATACAATTCGAGGCACAAGCTGTGGGGCAAGGGAGAAACCTGTTAGGCCATGTCTCCAATGCCGTGGCCATCTTAAATGCAGCCATCGTGAATTCAGATTCTGTAATCTGAAACAGCTCTGTGTAGCACCTGTATTAGTGAGTCTGTTTGTTGACCTCACTATTTATTTGCTAAGAAATTTGCTTTATCGCTGAACCTGATGGGGAAAAACAAGGCCATCCATTTCACCAATTCTACCTAACGACCTATGGCATCAGCTGTTGCAGCATCTGAATTTTTGAAGGGTGCCTTTGATGGGCAGACAGCCATACCAAAGGTGCTAAGAGGTCAGAACAAAGGTCACTGTTGCTCCAACCACAGCAAGTTTTGGCCATTTAGCTTTTAGTTTATTTGCAACAGAAACAGTTTCAGGTTTGGCATCTGCACTGTGGGAATTTGGTGGCCTGAATGGGTAGCAATAGATTTAATCTTTTGTGATGTCACGTGTGCTGTGTTCACCAGAGATTAAGACATTCTACTTGGGAAAACACTATTCTTCACATTGCCTGTACTAAAAACAAAACATTAATAAAATGAGATTGTAAGTGTGTGACACATCAAACTAGGATAATCCAAGATGGCGGCACAATGTTGACATGACCTAACAAGTTTCTCTGTTCCTCCACAGCTTGTGTTTCAAAATTTCAATCTACCAGACCATTTTCATGTAATATGAGAGTTTATTCACTTCAGGAGCACCCTGTACTTAACAATATACACTTTTATATAATATATATATACATTTGTATACTGTGTATATATAACTATCTAGGCATATCCAATAATTTAGACACACTTTCAACTCCTAGCCATGAGTCTCATCTGGCCCCTGTGCTTAACCATCAGCACCTTACACCAGTGATAAAAAGTAAAGTATAACTATTGTTAAACATGCTTTGTAACCAAATAAAGAAAATAATATTTGTATGTAGTAGTATTCATTATTAAATATTTACCTTGTCTCATGGGTTCTTTCTAAGTAAGACCTAATGAAAGTTAGCTGTAATTAAAAAAATGAATTTGCGTGTAAATTTCTTCCTGTTTAGCATACATTACGTTGCCAGGCCCTCCTACAGACGTGCATGCTTCAGAAATAAATCAGACATATATTGTTCTGAGCTGGAAACCACCCAGTCCCAGGGGACGTCCAGCAGTGTGGTACCTCATCGAGAAGGTGTGTAGGCATGTGTGAGATTTTTAATGTGTACCATTAAATGAATGATTAGTACCTATACACCACTAATAACCAGCTTCCATTGAGAAAATCTAAAGCCTTCTTCTATTACTTTGAGAAAGCTTTGTATAAACCAGTATTTTACTCTTAAACTAACCCACGGTTGCACTATATAGCTTGATTCTTGTAGTCAATCAACTTATTACATATTAATAACAGATGGTGGGTGACAGTAACTTGTGGCAAAGGGTCGACACGGGCGTTGAAATACGCTCCCCCCGTTGCCCCATTTTCAACCTGGAGGACAAGAAAGCATACCGTTTCCGTGTTATCACAGTCAACAAGTACGGCCAAAGCGAGCCATCAGAGCCCACTGTTCTCATCCAGAAGGCTGACCCGTATGGTAAGCTGTTTTTTCTTCGTCAGAAACCACCATCAACTGCAATGAACTGCAAATAATATCTAATTAAATAATATTTAACAATTGAATAGCCTTATCTTAGAATACCTAACTAATACCTAACTAAGCCAGTATAAAATCCAGACATGTTTAAATCAGTTACTCTTAAGATTCAAATAATTACTCAACAAATCAGTCGTGTAGCTGTACAGTTGTTACGCAAATGTTTGGACTTGTAGAACCTTTATGTTGCATAGAGATGGTGCTTCATAAAAGTTTTGTAATGCAATAATCTCAACTTACACAACCTGAAAAGGAAAGACTATTTTTTTTAAATCCTTCATTGTGTAATTAAAATCTCATTGCTTATATATGCTATATATTGATTATGAATGTGTTATGAAGACCCTATATAGAACACCTCAAATACAGAGTTTTATATTTTAAAAATGGTTTGATGAATTTGATGTTATATATTTTGAAGTTTCTTTGATGACCTCATTCCTTTCCATATTTTTCAGGCAGTGTTCCAAACATCGGTATGTATGGAACACTATGGTTTGATTATGTCCGAGCACTTTAATGATGTTACCATAACCATTTAGCCAGATGACTTCCAGCTTTGTGGTCCTCTAACATTTTTACCTGTACAACACAGCAAAACTTCATAACACCTTGAAGGCTCACAAATGTCCACCAAAAGTCACAATACTTTTCAATAATTGCTAAAATGTCACCATATCACTTTGCTTTCACTCTTCTTATACTTGTATAAAATCTTTTATTACTGTTTTCTTTTAAAAATTGTCATGTAATGTACAGTACTGTGCAAAAGTGCATACATTTGCTGTTTTATCATTAAAATTGCTTTTTTAATAACCACTGGAAATACTTAGATTTGTCACTCCATAATACCCCAAAGTAAAATATCCACTGATATTCTCTCCAGCCTTTGAGCCTTAGTATATCTTATCCTTTTCACATTGTTCCCCTTTGAAAAAAACTGGGTTTCTTGGCTGCTACCCTTCCAATAAGACCATCACAGAAAAAGTTTCATTCGGACTGTAGAAGGGTCAGCTTGGTATTCTGAATAAGCTTCCAGATGCTGGTATTGCTCAAGTATAATGAGCCATATAATGGCTACACCATTGAAAAAAACATTGGTATATCTGTTCTAATGGTGTATTAATACTTTTGCACAGTACTCTACGACCAAATAATAATATAATAATAACAACGTATAAATATATTCTCACTAATATACCAATATCAGGACAATAATGTGTTTTAGCATTGTTTTAACCTTTTTTCATCATTGTTTTGCCCATTCATTTAGAAAAGTGTTTATATGGCTATATGATGCCTACATAAACTTTTAGTGTTATGGTGTAGACCTACATAAATACAGTGCTCACAAAAATTAGGGGATATTTAGTTATGGAATATTTTATGTTGAAATATCCACTTATTTGAGCGGTATATTTAGGAAACAGTATCTGTCAAGACACATTAAAGTATCAGTGGTGTTTGTGAGGTTTGATGTTATGATACATGGCACTGCCATATGACCCTTGTCAAAAAAAGTGTGTATGTATCTGGTAATGCAACAATGTTAAATGGTGCATGATGGTCCTGGGCAGTGGGTTTCCTGTCATTACTGTGTACATGTATTTATTTAGGATGGAAATAAAAACTAAGTTGACTTGACTTGACGTTTATCTCTATGAACACCAGCCTTAACTAAAGGTCTCTGTGTTGTTCAGGAGTTCCCTCAGCTCCGGGTAAGGTGATTGCATCCAGAAACACCAAAACATCCGCTTTTGTGCACTGGGATCCTCCCAAAAACCCTAACAACCTCATGGGCTACTATGTGGATTGCAGTGTGGTTGGTTCCAAGGTGTGGACCCCCTGCAACCACAGGCCATACAAGCATACCAGGTAAGGATGTCATTTGGTTTTCTGTCATCAAGCAATATACAGTATGTATCTTAGACAAGCAGGGTGAGTTTTAATGGTTAACATCTGAGGTGAATCTTAAAATTGGTTATCTGGACAGGTTTGTGGTCCATGGTCTGACTCCCGGAGATACGTATACATTCAGAGTCCAGGCTGTGAATTCCTTTGGACTGAGTGAGGAGTCTCAGGAATCAGAACCACTCTTCATTGATGCTGCTATTGGTAAGTATGCAGCTACCGTTCTTTTTGCCACTACTATTTTACATCCTACTCCATAGTGCTGCATTACATAATAGATGATGTACTTGTAGTACCACTTTCATAAAATAGACGTATTTGTACCAATTGAGTATTAGATGGGCTACCTACATTGTCATTGGTACTGTTACTATTGTACTGTATTATTTGACCAATATTTTAATAATTATTTTTTTTTTAAATATACTGTATATGCACTATTTTCAATACAGTCTGTATTACTGTTTGTAATTATGATTTACTGTTAATGTCTGTACATAGATACAGACATACTGACTCTAAACTTGGATATACTGTAAATGTTTAAACCTTGATATATTGATTCTAAATCAATACTTAAACTGATTAAACAGTAATAAATTGTTGTGTTGTCTCATACAGAGAAAGGAGTAAATTATGGTATGTATGTATTATATGGTTGCTTAAATGGCACAACTAAACACACCTTCCAGTACCCAGTTCCCTTTTTAATCACTTTGGTTATCCTAATTTCATCCTTTTTATCTTAATCTTGAAACAAACACCCGCATAGTTCACATCAAAAGATGAACGTGTTGCCTTAACTGAAAGTATAAACTGTTTACAACATTAAAGCAGTCTCCTTTGAAACAAGCTGTAGTGATGCATTTAATAAGCACCTCAGGCTGTTTCCCAATCACTTACCTCACAACATGTGCTCATTCTGTTCCAAATCAGGTTCTAAAAACTGTTTTTTTTCACTCTTCAGCTGTTCCTTCTGCCCCATATGGCATCACTCTGCTGAGTTGTGATGGATCTTCCATGACCCTGGCCTGGAAACGCCCTGAATCGACTGGTGGCAGCAGGATAACCTCATATTACCTAGATAAACGTGAAGCGGGTTCTCTGAACTGGAAAGAGGTCAGCTCCAGTCCTGCCACTAGCAGAATCTATAAGGTAAGCAGTACTTACACGCTCAGCTCACCAACTTTCCATTTCTGGGTAATTCAATTTATAGTCACTGTTATGTCCTGCTTATACCCCGTGCATAACTTGACAGGCAGTTAACTAATTTCTCATTAACCACACCAAGAAAGTACAGTTTACTTGTTTAATACAGAAAGTTGAGAAAAGGTCAAACTGAAACAAGACAGCACGACACACAATGTGCTACAGTTAAAGGATATTTCAGTCACACTAAACTAGTATTAATATTGCAATTACACTTTTTATTTCTCTATTTATTTATTTACTAACAACAAGTAAACAGAGAGGCTAAGATGCAAACTAACACCTTGCATACAAAATTCTACATTATACCACATGATAAACATGCCAGAAGTGTTTAACATACGAATGATGCTTAAATAGGGGCTTGAACAGAAATTTTATGGAAGAATATAAATCAACCACTATGCTTGCTTCTCTGTGTGTTTTACAAACAACTAATGATGTCATCAGAACAAGGCAAACTAAAACTTGCATTTCCAAGTAAGTGCACTAGGAGTTTAAATGCATTAAATCAAATCGCCATCATTGGCAACACAGTCACAGTGGGCCCAGGGACTAGCTGGCACCACAATGCACCCTAGACTGTGCATCAGAAGGCATACAAACTCTGAATATACAAGTCCTTCTTGCAAAAAAATCTAAACTGACTTAATGCTTTATCCAAAAAATAGAAAGTAGAACTACAACCCCAGTTCCAATGAAGTTAGGACGTTGTGTAAAACAAAAATAAAAACAGAATATGATGGTTTGCAAATCCTTTTCAATTCATATATAATTGAATACACTACAAAGACATGATATTTATTGTTCAAACAAATAAACTTTATTGTTTTTTTGCAAATATTGACTCATTTTGAATCTGATGCCTGCAACACGTTCCAAAAAAATTGGGACAGGGGCAACAAAAGACTGGGAAAGCCAAGGAATGCTTAAAAAACACCTGTTTGGACCATTCCATAGGTGAATATGAACATTGAAATCCGACATGAACATGAACATTGAAATGGATATTAAGACTTAAGAAAACCATTGTCCCAGTTCGTCCCTCCCTCTATGAGTGCAAGTTAAAACGCTACCATGCAAAGCGAAAGCCATATATCATCAACACCCAGAAATACCGCCGGCTTCTCTGGGGCCGAGCTCATCTGAGGTGGACTGATACAAAGTGGAAAAGTGTTGAACCATGGCCGGTTAAGGTTGAGGAGTATCTGTGGTTTTTCAAAAGTGAGATTTTTGGGAAAAAAATTCCAGAGTTGAATTTTGAAAGGGTATTGATTTTCGGTGCCTTTTTCTATTTTATATATATTGTTCTTTTTATATTTTCAGTTATATTAAGTATGAAGCTCCTGTTTAACATTTCTCTTGACCCTACAGGTGGAGAACCTGACAGCTGGAGTGTTCTATGAGTTTAAGATTCAAGCCGGCAATAAAGCTGGTGTTAGTGTACCATCTGGACCCAGCAGGCCTTTTGCTTGTGAGGCATGGACCATGCCTGAACCTGGTAAGTACCTGTTGTTACAGTGGTGATGAACGTGAACACTAGAGTTTCCCTAGATTCCCTAGCTAATTCACTTAAAGTTTCTATATTTCTAAATATGATTTAAAACAACACCATATATTAGATAAGTCCTAAAAGCTGATAGCAAAAAAAGTATTTAAAATGAGACAATTTAAATGAGCCACAATATTATACTTTTATTTATTTATTGTGGAAAATTATTCAATATTTCATATTTGCGAATGACAAAAGTAGATGAGCCTGTAGGAGTTATTTTTTAAGGGGAAAATTAGAGTCAAGTGTTATAAATAGGAT
>JAUZSU010019188.1:0-10820 GCA_034780255.1 Parotocinclus maculicauda
CAAATTGTTTGCCTTTCATAATTCCTCCATAGCACCACCTTAACGAACCATAATGCAGACTGGAGCCCTAGTCACTAAGTTAAAGGCCACCGTATTTGCAGTGGCAGTAGAGATCCAATTGTCCTGCTGTGGGACTGAAGCGATAATATGGCATAAGCTCTTAGCAGCTGGTTTGGCAGCTGTGCCTCTTTAATGCACTTGTTTTTCTAAGAGTTTTACTTCCCCCAGCAATCCAATTACCGGCACATTTGACTAATGTCAGTCAATTACATGAACACCAAGCAACCAACACCAATGAAAGATAAGGGATTTGAAAAAACATTTTATTTCTCCTCTATCGTCCATATTTGCAGGAAAACGAACCATAATTACGTCATTTCAAGTTGTATAAAATCAGAACAGATGTAGCACCGTCTTGCTGCTTAAGCTGCGTTTGCCACGGCTCATGGCCAACTTTTGCCCCAAGCTGATTGTGGCCATGTGTGCAGTGTTTAAGCTTAATTAGTTGACTGTTACTGGATGTTCAGACTGCTGAAAACAGAACAAAGACCACCAAATTCAGTATAGTTCCGAATAATGATGCAGTATTTTTAGGAACAATGTCTTCTGCATGGTCAATCTAAAATTGAAATCCAGAAAATCACAAACGAAGATTCTAGGCTAGGTCATACATGGAAATGCAAGGTAATATGCTGCTCACAAAAGAGGTTCTAGTTACCATGTTAAGCTGAATCTAGCCTGAATACAAGATGAGAGGAAAACAGTATGGTATCCTGTGGCACCACAGATGCCCACAGATGTTGCCTGTAGATCCTCTCCCACCACAGCAGCAGTTGGGGCAGTGTGTTTACTGCAAAGGCATGATTGAAGCACTTAACATGAAGCCTCTATACTCAAACTCAAATGTTGTGAGATCCCAAAAAGAACTGGATTTCTCGCTAAATTATGGTTCAAGTCAATAGCAGTACAGGTTTCTCGTTCTGGCTGTCAATAGGTGCAATGACAGCAAAATGTCTTTTGGTAAGTGAAAATGGTCCAGGCAGAGAGAGGGTGTGTAGGGAAGGTGCCATCTGTGTCTGTAGGGTGGACAACAAAACCGTAGGAGCTGCTTATCAACGGATCAAGCAATCCTCTCGACTGGTGGTCTGTATGGCCATCTGTATTCACCATGTGTACATGCCCTCACGGAACCACTGCTCCCAACACCCCCTAACGACTAGGCCAAAACAGCCTATATGGCAGGCGATTTGTTGAAATGACCATACTGCTTTTTTCAGTTTGGCAAAATGTGTTCAACTGCATCATAGAGGTATGTCATTATAGAGTATGTCAGCAATATTGTTTTATACCTGGGTATCTTCCTAGTAAAGACACCAAAACTCCTGTCACAAGCAAAATTAATCAAAATAAAAGCAAGATACTGAGTACTCAATAAAAGCAAGAGTCTGAAACCTTGGCTTAGTCAACTAGCAATTTTAGCATTAGCAGTTTAGCTAAAACAGCCTCACAGCTTGACTGGATATCATTTTTGGTAACTATCTAGCTTAGTCATCAAATCTTCTTTTGTCCTGTGAGGGGACTGTAAGGGGAGGTCACACCAAATACCTGCCACTATATATCAAAGATATAAGAGAAATGAGAAATATGTATATATGGTTATTATATCATTGCTAAAACAACAGTTTTGATTTGATTCACTGCTATGCGAGTTATCATTGTGGTATGTATTTAGCTAGTTCACCAAATCTTTTTTGTATCCAAGAAGCGTGATGTAGCATAATCTGTCCTTTATGGAATCAACAATTATGTTGATTTCAAATGTTTGTGCCAAATAACATCTGACAAATTGGAGTAATTATTATTATTTGACATATTCCAGAAAGAGGGGAAGCAATTTTAAAATGCCCCTTAATAACTATTACTTAATGAATCATTAATTAAAAAACTGCATTTATCTTTCATTTATGTCATTCCTGCTTGAAATCACAGAACTTAAAATTAATGTGGGTGATGGATTCTTCACCCATTCATAGATTAGTCCTGAAGGACCAATGTATTATGCTCGTATGCATCTTAATGGTGTCAATATATTCTTTACCCTTTACCCATGTCCATTACCCAATGACGCATGCATTGAGTGTGAAAGTCACACATTGCCGTAGATGTAATGGTCTCACATTAAACCCTTCATTTCTCACACAAAGAACCCTATATCGTGGAGAATAACTGATATAGTGTTGTGTTTTTACACTATTGGAATTGTTGATGTGGCATGTGTTGTGATGGAAATACACTGTACTGTACTAATGGCTCAAAATACCTGTTCACTAATAGCATTTCTCTTCAGCTAAACAAGACCCCTAAGGGAAATCCTGTAGTGTATTTGTTAGCCTTGTCAGTCAAGTATGACCTTCTCATTTTGATGAGCATCCCAACAGCCTCAAATTCTCTCAGTGTAAAATAATTACCAATGCCTGGACATCCATTAAGGCTGCAGTAGGTCTATCCAGCAGCTGACCAGAACAAGTAAACTGATAAAAAAAATGATTTCCGAACATAAACAGGACTATGTGGGAATGTCATATGATGGCATCATAAAATTTTAACAAAAGCAGTTTCACACAAATAATGCAACGTATCTTTAGAAGCTGTTTAATACCACACATGTAAAATAGATTTGTATTTCCTGAAGGACATTCCTCCTACATTGCTTGATATGTGGCATGTACCTTTGGCCACATATGGGTTTGTGTTTTAACAATTTTGCCCCATGTGGGTTTGTGTCTCAATACTTCTGGTCTCATGTGAGCATGTGTCCCACTACCCAATCATGTGGGTTTGTGCCTAAAACTTCTGGCTTCATGTGGGTTTGTGTCTCAATGCTTTTGGTCACATGTAGGTTTATGTGGGTTTGTGCCTAAAACTTCTGGCTTCATGTGTGTTTGTGTCTCAATGCTTTTGGTCACATGTAGGTTTATGTCTCAACAATTTTGGCCTCATTTGCTATACTTACTTTTACCCTAATACATTTTAAATGTAAATCTATTAAACTGATTTACATTGACATGACACCAATAAATGGTTTGCGTAAAAACGTTTACATTATTTACATTACGTTAATTGCAGCAATGTCTGAAAAAAATAATAACAATGCTAATAATAAAAATAAGCATGTGGTATATGTACTTTTCATGCACTGCATTATAATCGAAATGAGAATTTCTATTCGGTCAGCTAAAAATGATGAAGTTGTTTGATAAGAGGAGAAATGTGTGGGAATGTCGTATGATGTCATCATAAAATTAGAATTAAAGCAGTTTCACACAAATAATGCATCGTATCTTTAAAGACTGTTTGATATCACACATGTAAAATAGATGTGTATTTCCTGAAGGACCTCCAACATTGCTTGAAATGTGGCATCTACTTTTGGCCACATGTGGGTCTGTGTCTCAACAAATTTGCCTCATGTGGGTTTGTGTCTCAGTACTTCTGACCTCATGTGTGTTTGTATCCCAGTGTGGGTTTTGCGTAAAAATGTTTACATTACGTGAAGTGTCTGAAAGAATAATAAGGTGATAATAATGATAATAATAAAAAGAAGCATGTGGTATATGTACTCTTGATGCAATGCATTATAACCCGGAGTGATTTAAATGATGAGAAAAAATTATTAAGCCTTTTGATAAGAGAAGTGTGTTCAGTGTTGTACTGTGTTGACTGTTTAAAGTGAAACATACCAGGACTTATATTGTAAGACTATTCCCCTGTATATATGTTGGGCACTTGCTGTCTGCAGTAAAATTCCTCCCAATTAGTTTACTAGCAGTTTTACAAGTTATAAGACAGTGTATAATTAGCAAAACACATAGAAAGTGTAGGAACATTGCATATCCCTTTAAGTGTGATATAAATGTCTTAGCACTTGTTATAAAGTATATGTGTGTTGCAGCTGCTTCTTGTTAGCTGCTTGCTATTAGTAGCATCAAACCTAATTGCTTGGCACGCTCCATTTTATCATTACTGACATAAAATATCAATTGATAAAATGTGTCTCACCTCACCTCGTACTTTAATAAACTTCTTGATTAAAGGAGGAAGCATTTAACAATATTAAAAGTGTCATTATCTCACGTGTTAAGTAAACGAAAAAATTAACCACAGCATTACTGATACAGTAATTAGCCACAATTAGACACTAGTACAGTTCTCAGCATAGTCAGGATTTGCAATTTAGGACAAAAGGTGAGCTACATATGACTTTTTCTCTATCAAACCGCACAGGTGATTTATAGTGAATCTCAGGAAGAATACGAACAACTTTTCAGTGGCCCGGCAGATGAACAGAAATTGGGTTACTCACAAAATGCAAAGGGGTCTGTCTCAGGCTTACAAACTCAATCAGTCATCCAACCCCTGGAGGTCATTTTAATAACGCCCCATGACAGGGAACTCTTGCCAAACAAAGAACAATCTCTGAGCTTCTGTTTTTATTAAGGCAAATACATCATGCTTTATATAGCTGATACATAAAACAGAGCAACTGGATAGAAAAAAATAATGGGAAGGTAACACTTTTGAACATGACTTTTCCAGAACTTGTTCCTAGAATTTTTTTTGGAAAATAAGTTAAATGTTTTTGAGTGATTATCTAATGACGTGATAGATGAATTAGAGAGGGGCTGACAAATTATGCAGAGCAGCAGATGGGAAGCTGAAACAAACAAATTACGATTTTGATGTCTGCATTGACCATAAATTAATCATTCACACTCTAAAAGGTATCTGAAACATTAGCAACTGTAGCAACTGGTAGAAACTCCTGCCTTCCTTGAAGCTGTAGCTGGTGATTAGGCTTAGACAAAATGTTAAACCCATTTGCAGTTTTTTGCATCGTCAGACTATCTTGGCCCTTATGTGATTCAAAGTTTGGAATTGTTGATAATGTATTTGACAAAAGAACAACATCATCATATTTCCCCATCAGGTCTGAGGCCACTATTAGACTAAATATAGCACTGTTGTAACACATGAATAATGACCATATGTCATTTTATTAGAATGTATTTTTATTAGAATACAACCAGAGAATAAAGGAAATGTGTATTGTATTGTATTTGTATTGTAAATCAGAAAAAAAACTGTTTTTATAGACTAGAGTGGCAAGTACTTGGTAGCTTCACTGTGACCTCAGACCTTAGGTTGGGATCCATGGGTCTAGACTATGTGCGTTGTAGCCCCTGATCTCCTATTTGAGCACCATGCCACATCCAGTCCATGCCATGTTACAGTCTGACCTTGTTAGGACCTGTCTAATACATTACTGATTGTTTCCAAAATGTTCTCAGTTTGCCGAGTTGTACCGACTCTGTTGTGCACAAAGCAATGGATGAATTCCACTATAATCAAATTTTATTAGGAAAATAATTTGGGCCTGGAACAAGGGATTTGGATATGAGACTGTCCCAGGATTTGCTGGGATGCGTAATAAGTGATGTATCCTAAGGTCTGTTAGTGTTTCGAGTCTTCACCAGAAGCCTTCACTGCATCCCAGCAGCAATAGACTAAGAAACACTTCTTCTAATTCAAGGCCTTCTACCAGTGTGAGGGTTTTGTGAAATGATTGACCAATGCCCTACATTTGTAACTCACAGTAAGCTTGCTTTTCTCGCCATCGGCGCTATTCCACCAACTCCCGACGCTTGGTGTGTTTCCTCTTATTTGCTCTCTCAATGTGGTCTTCCCAGGGTGCTGTCAGCTCCATCATGTCCAGCTGTTTTGAGGTCTCTTACAGGATCACCACAGCAGCCTGCAGAAATTGGTATGATATGAGAACAGAGCTTAAGCTGCTTACCCAGGTTAACATTCTGCTATAAATATGATAACTTACTGAGTAGTTGCCATTGTTTTGTTTTGTTGTTTGTTTGTTTTTTGACTGGGAAGGTGCTTGCTGGTGTCAACGACTGTAGAAATGTTGTCTACTACTGCCTTAAGCACCTGTCATTAAATCTGCAACAGATATGAAAAAGTTTCATTTGCATGCTAAAACCTCAACACTGGCTGTGTGGAGTTGCATGCACTCTGATTTCCTCTCACATTTGATAAAAACGCATTTAAACTGCCGTGTCTGAATAGTATCATTATAACCTTGCTCCTGTCACAAAGAGCCACTGATGCTGACATAAGATTAAATAATTCAAATCAGAAAAAGTTGGAAAGATATGAAAAATGCAAACAAACAAACTAACCCAAACAAGTTTACTTTGTAAAAACAACAACAACAATTAAATAATTATGTTATTTCAAACAGGTAACGTCAACAGGTAATTGTAATCATTATTTGGTACAAATTCAGTACCCATGAAAGGTTTTAAACCTCCAGTTTGTCAACAAATGTGCGAGAAAATGATTGAAACGTTAAAAAATATTGTTCCTTAAAGAAATATTTGAAGGGATTTACATATTTCTCCCTCTACAGTGCATCATATCGTTAAACAATTCATGCAATCTGGAGAGTTTTCAGTCTATAAAGGCCAAGGACACAAGCTTAAGCTGAAGACCCATGATCTCTGACCCCTTTAGATGGCACTGTATCAAGTAAAGTCATTCATCACAGCTGATATAAGCACATGGGCAAGGGATTACTGTTAACACAGTGTTGTCAAGCACTACAATCCAGAGTTACGTACACAAATGCCACTTAATACTTTACTGTGCAAAAACAAGCCTTATGTTAACCATGTCCAAAAGAAGCATTAACCTCTACAGGCTTTAAAAACATCTAGGGGTAGATAAATACACAGTGAAAACATGTATCATGGTAAGCGAATTAAAATTAAAGATTTTTTTTAACAAACAGACGCCGTGTGCTCTAGCACAAAAACAAAAAGCCGGAGCCTTTCATTGTCAAATACATGAAATATCTAAGGTTCATACGTTACTTGTGTCAAACAACAAAAGTTGGGAAAATTCTGTGTTGATAACTTTTGAACAACAAATATGATTGCAAAATCAATTTTTTTATATTTTTTAATATGCTACATAACCACCTCACTATTGGAAAAAAATTGATTCAATATGACAACTTTCAAGATAGTGGCCATGACAGACCCCCTCACCCATTACTTGCTGGGGTATTGAGATATGTCATTTCCCTTTTGTTTCTGAAATAAAAGTGTGTTCTGTGACTTTTGATTCACGCTGTACAAACAAACAAATGAACCATCCATTACTGACCCCCACAGAGTGACTGCAAAGCAGTATGAGACACTAATGCTGTATCAACCCTGTTCATTTACAAGCCACCCTGGTCATTTACAAGCTTTCAAATGTAAGTCTCCTTACATATCCAAGATGAAGGGATTTTCATTTCAGAGTCTGTCATGCTCAGTAACACTTCTACATGGATGTGCTGGGAACCATTTTTCATCACTGCCTTCAATTTGCTGGATCAGAAATTAGCAACAATGAGCTGGACTTTCTGATTATCCCTACACCTGATCAGAGATATGCTTGAGGCAATGAACAGGAACAATCTGTTTTGTTTATGGGAGCAACATGCTGTTCATTAACATGGTGCCATTTCAACCTGTTACAAAGGAATTTGTTCACAAAAATTATTTTTGGGTGCTGGTGTAAATACGGTTTGTAAAAAAAGAGGGTGGAACCGTCTGTGCAACACAGTGGTGTGCATGGCGGGACGATGAGAACTGTTAACATTAGCTTCAATTTGTTTTCGAATCGCAATACTGCTTGAAATGTTGCTTGAAAACAACCATGTGACAGTGCTAAATGTAGCTATGTTTGAGTGGAAATGTCTGCAAAAAATGCATTTTTCCAGTATTATTAATTTTGTCTCTAACTGCTAGGGTGAGATTGGTTTGATCTACTTTCCCTTTTTCCCCACTGGCGTGCTCTTATATTGTTTGTTTATTTGGATTTAATTAATGTTACTATCAACATCAATGGCCAATTTAATTACACACAAGGTTACACCAATACCCAAGGTCACATCTAGATCAGACAGATATGTATAAATACATATTACATCAGGTTATAAATACATAATACATAACATCAGGTTAGGCCAATTTAGTATAACCAGTTAACCTAATGCATGTCTTTGGACTTTACTAGGAGACCAGAGTTCCCACAGAGGACATTTAAACATACAGATCTCTCACATAATAAAAAATATGGCCATAAATTACTTCCTCTGAGTAATTTTACATGACCAGACCCCAGACCCAATTAAATATAATACATATAATTTGCGTAGCTCCATAATTTGTGGCACACTAATTGGGTCACAATTGCGGAAGGTACCTAGACTCGAACACAAACAGATCCCTTTAATGATGATGCTTAAATCTATATTCTGACCCAGTCAGGTCTGAGTGCAGACATTAATATAGCCTAATGCACCTAATAAAACCTCTATCAGCAAATGGACACAAATATGTCACAATATGAGCCACGACATGGGCGATACAGAAATAACAGATTAGCTGGCTTAATTGTAATTGAAGTAATTTCGTTATCGTAGTGGTGACTGAATGATTTTTTAAAATCAGCTCCTTACCTGAGGTTCATTGCAGCGCTGTGAACGACATTAAGATGCATGCTAGCATGCTACGTTTCTGCTAAAGGAAGCAATCAGGGGCCGTTAAGGGCTTAAGCAGGCGCATTCCGGTGTGTCAGCAGGGGAAGGCAGCATTGATTTTTCGGTTCCACCACCATTCCAGTTCTGCAATGTTAATGAACACCAAAGGCAAATGCATCAAACCTGGCAAATAACATGTCCTCCCCGTAGAGGGGTAACATAATTCAGGTGAAGTGAGGCTAAAGAAAATGCAGTACAGCTTCCGTATAAAGAGAAATCAATCTGGGCTGGCATCTGCGTGGAAAAGTATGATTAAATCATGATAACACAGGTAGGTCAAGATTTATGCTGCCTTAAAATGTGTATTTATAAAGTAGCTGTCCTCCACATATGTCGATTATTTATAGGTGGCCCTTCAAACTACATAAATCACACTGAAGCTTATAAATTCCTCTTAAATACTATCATACTATCTCAGACTGATAAGCTATACATTATCATACACTCACTGGTCACTTTGTTAGGTACACCTCATTGCTTCTACAGCCCCAAATCAGAAAACATTGGGACAGTATGGAAAATATGTATAAATACAGATAGCGCTTCTTACATTAAGTTTGACTTTAAATTCTTTGAAAACAGTATAAACCTGAAATATTTCATGCTTTGTCTGGACTTTGCTAATAAACATCCATCTCTGCATTAGAGGCCTGGAACACATTTTCAAATAAGTTGGGACATTTAACACTTGTAATGTGTAACCATTGTAACCATTCCTTTTCAACACACAGAGGAAATCAAGTGATTTAGTGCTTCAGGTGTTATTGTGTCCCATTCTTCCTGCAAACACATAGTAAGATGTGCAACGGTACGGGGGCAATGCCTTTGTAATATTTGCAGCATGTACAGCATCCCCAGTTTGATCCTTCCTGCATGAAGTTTGCTCCAACCATGCCCACGTGAGTTTACTCTGGGTTTTCTGGTTTTCATCCACATTCTGTAGACGTGAATTAAGTTGATTTGTCACTCAAAAATGACCCTTGACTAGTGTGTTGATATAACCTTGTGTCTGTCATGAATATAGTCATCGACGTTGATGCAACGTTAAATAAAACGAATAAACAAACAATTGGCATAACTGTAATCTCTCACATCGACTACCTCAGTAAGATTTATATAGGGAACATGAAAAGCAAGGAAACAGTGAAAACAGTCTGGCAGATGGGCATCCAATTTTAGATGAAAGCTGTGAGGTATTGGGAAACCTGTTAGGCGGTGTCACCAACATGGCAGCCATCTTGAATTCAATTTTAGTTTTTTAAATCTAAAGGTAGGTATGTTACATGTCAAACTAGCAGAGACCTTCACAAGAAAAACAACGGTGGGCCTCATTTCAATTTATTCGTTTTCATGTTCAAACATCACCATTATTGTAAACCAGCAAACAGAATTTAAGGCTTCATAAGCTGTCCACCATGTTTAAGCATCATTTCCTCACATTTCCGATGGTCTCTTACTAAAACATCTGTCTGAATGCTGACACCATCATTAACATTTTTGACTTTTGAAGCTTCACAGAGTAAACTATCTTCCCGTTACACGACCGCACAGATAAAAATACAAAGCGGTTAACTTAGGTGAATATGTTGGACACTCGATTTGACCTCTCCCACATTTGGGGAAATAAATCAAAATAATGAGGAAGAGCTACATCTTGTTTAAAGAAATCAGGAAATGTTCCATCTTCTGACGGCAATGAAACATGTGTTCATCTAAAAACCATGTGTAATGGTCTGCTCTTAATGTCCCATCAATGAAGATGACATGTTTGCTTCATCCAGCAGAAATGAGGGTGATCTCAACATGTTCTGCTTGGGATAACACCATCGTTCACATTGCCTGTACAAAAATAAAATTACAGTTTGAACATGAAGGTACGTTACCATTGTCCTGCTGGTGAAATCCAGAAGATTCAGTTTGATCTATCAAAGAGCTACAATACCAATTAAAAGGGCTGAATTTAAGATGGCATCATTCAAGAAGGATACCATGTTGGTATACTGGCCTAATAGGTTTCATCCTTACTCGCTAGTTTCTGTCCAAATTGGATCATCGTCTGCAAAACCGTTTCTTTTATAAGAGTGTTTCTTTTTCTTTTAAGAGCCCATGCTTCTCATATATATATATATATATATATATATATATATATATATATATA
>JAUZSU010019199.1:0-22468 GCA_034780255.1 Parotocinclus maculicauda
TTGTACGTTCGCTATACGTGTAAATCGTACAATAAAGGTTTAATAAACATTTAATATGTTACATAGCACGTCCCATAATTAGGGCAAGTTCGTTTAATCAGACCAGCCAGTTATTAGGACCAAAACCATCACGTCCCGATGTGGTCCCATTAACCGGAATCGACTGTATTATTTTGTAATTGGATGTTTATCGGCAAATACGTTGTTAAATACGTTGTTATCGCAAAAGTACCTTAAAATATATGGATATTATTTTAGGGCCATATCACCCCCCTACCCGATCTTGAACGTACACTATATAGACAAAAGTTTGTGGACACCCTATAATCAAACGTTTCTGATTAATGAGCCTAAACACTTACTTTCTTTTAGAAACACTTACTTGTTCCTTAAATGTCTGCATTCTTAGTAGACAGTGAACATTCCAGAGACTATGTTCCGGAGTATATAAAGTCATTTCAGTATTACTTTCTGCCCTGCTGTCCCTAAACAAAGTCCATGGAGAACTGGTTTGCCATTTCGGCTGTGCTCTTGAAATGGCAAAAGTGAGCCAGTAGTTATCTAAGACCTCATACCTTCTTCACTTGGAGCCCCCCATACGAGTATCTAAGAAAAGCTAAGCCCATTCCCAGGCCACACAAACACAGACCAAAAGAATAAAGGGATTTTTTAACCTAAATAAACTACATTTTATGTTTCTTCCTTTTCTATCTGGTTACTTCTATAGATTTTTTATTTCGACTGCTTTTTTTTGCTAAAAATAAAACATAAGCTGGGCATTTTTCTTATAACATGCCAACAGAGTAGACCTGTATGCATGCGTCCTCATGAAAAGAATAATGATTCATGCTGGGTAATAAGTGCCCCCTCTTTCTGACTATCTTTTAAAGTAATGTTATATAATATTTTTTTAGATGAATGACAAACAAAGACTCTGCCCCCCCAGTAACCAGCCATGGTAGCTTGAGGTACTTGAGGCAAAGTGCGGTGAGGTGAAGCATGACCACAGACCTGCCGAACTGGAACGTGTCCTGGCGGCCGGACTTCTTGCCAGGTCGACGCTCTTGAAGTCGGACCCTCACAGCAAAAGCTCTCAACACCCTGGAAGAACTCCAACTGTAACAGTACTCCCAGTACGTGGCTTGAGCTCCAGTGGCGCAGCGTTATGGTCCTCAAAAGATTTAGGGTTCAACCATAAGCGTTGCCAAGCCACCACTATTGCCTCCTTGAGCAAGATTCTTAACCCACAATTGCCCAAAAGTCCCCCATTTTATGGACTTGTTCCCCGGCCATTGGGTTGCCACTCTTAAGTAGTGCATTGTAGCCCATTGTACTTTAAGAAAAACCTCCCTGAGTGAAACTAGGCTCAAATGTTGAACAAAGATTAATGCCCACCGATGGGTGCCAAAGAGTTTTTGGCAAACCCTGATTCACTGGTGCCAAGCCACAGCTTACGAACCAGAACGAAAACAAACAGCGAGGCACAAAGAACCGCTTGGTGACTGCTCACGCCTCTGCTACGGCAACACCATGGCAACCTTTCTTGACGAGGAAACACCCCCCCTCCCCTTCCCCCTCAGTTTGGACCTTTGACCCTGCTAATGACTCTGAATATGCGAGTGACACAAACCAGTAGGCGCTTTGTTAGCGTTCGTTAAGCAACGTCTCAGTGTTGAAGCAAACACGGTCTCGATCTGAGCCTCTCGTTACTGATGAAAGTCGTTCATTTTAGGATTTTCCTGCCCCGGTTCTGAGATCAATACCAGCTCCGGGGCAAATTCCTGGAAATGATTATGGCTTGATAATTTCCTGGGTCAGGTAAAAAACGTGCTGACAGGGTGCAGACAGTCCGTTTTATATATCACTGTGAGCTTTGTAATTTGCCCACACTTAAGTGATTCTCGCTCATTGGCCCTTGAGTTTGGGGTAAAAAAAGAGACCCTAGAATCCCTAGAAGACCCTTGGATCCATTTCTTGCTATATAAAACGGTGACAGTTTCAAAGGGAATTTAATTTTTAGTGTTCATTTAGTACTTAGTTTGGTTTCAGTATGTAACCTTTGTTTTATTTAACTTTGCTTTCATTTTTAAGATATATTTTAGGGTTTTATTTTAGTTTTTGTATTTATTATAAATCTGCACTGGAATTGTCCAATATTTCTAGATGTGCGCCTGAACATGGGAAGCAAATACTGATAATAGTTTTATATACGTCCAATTCACGTCTGCATGACAGAAAAGAGAATCTCAGTTTTTGGAGATACAAAGAAGAATTGCTGTGTTGTACAGTATGGTACTTTACTAACATTTTTAATTCCTTCATTCATTCATTATCTTCAGTTTAATCTACACGAGGTCGCGGGCCAGTCGGTGCTCACCCAGCAACTCTGGGTGCAAGGGCAGGAACAACCCTAGACAGGGCGCCAATTCATCTTAGCGCACACACACAGTCAAACACTAAGGGACATGAATTCACCTAATATGCATTTCTTTGGACTGTGGGAGGAAAACAGAGTACCCGCAGTAAACCCACACAGACACGGGAAGGGCATGCAGACCCAGGCCGCTCCACCCTGTGACCTTCTTGCTGTGAGGCAGCCGTGCTACATTTTTCATATTTTGCCTTATTAAATATTACTGTTCCAAATAAAACTCTATGTGCAAAGGATTTAAACTACTAAGCAACCACTGCAATGTTACAACTGTGCTACACTTTCATCTCTGGTTGACCTGGAGCACAGGTGCAAAGGTGTCCATGGCAACGCAGACAGGGGTCACTGCTGGATGGTCCCCCTACCAACCTGTATGAAACGAAGCCAATCGTCAATCCACAAACAACTTGTAGGCTCAAACAGGACTCAAACCCAGGTCAGGACAGTCGTGGACTAGCTTGTTAGGCCGCTGCACCACAAGGTACCCACTGTGTATACTGTTGCATCTATTTTTTTTTAAGTTTAAGACCTTATTAAAACGAATCATGCGGGCTATTTTAATAACTGCTAATGAGCAACTTGCTTCGAGAAAAGCACTACAACAAGGTTAGAACAACAGGATAAGCTCGCAGTTTGGCTTATCACAATAACAGCGCTAACGACGGCAAGCGCAACACAGGAAATGAGCTCACACCGATTTACGATTAGCAGCGGAACTCTTGATTCGTTCGTCATTACGCGATGACCACTGCTAACAGATGTGTAAGGAAAACTTTGTACTTTAGATCAAGAGACAAATAAAGCCAAGCCAGCATGAAATCAAACACTCAAAATACTGCTAATATGTATTTTCTTTTTCAGCAGAAGCCCTTTTGGGGAATTAACTCAGTTCAGAGGTTTCCCCGCTTAAATACTTTGTGTCAACAACAACAGATTGCACAGATTACTCATTATGGCTGAATTGATATAAGGCTCTTTATGTTTTTTTATTTTTTTTATTTAATAAATTGCCTCAAATCTCCTTATAAATCCGTCGTCTGGAGGCGGCTATGTATAGCAGAAGGAGGCCTAGACGAGGGGAATGAGCTACGGTCATGCTGTGAAGCAGAACAGACTGTGGAATTAAAAAAATAAAGAATATTTATTGACTGAAAAAATATATATGTGTGGTGTGAAAGAGTCTGTGCCTGTTAGAAAGGTATTAACAGCTTAGCAGATTGCACAGATCAGGGAATGAAGCCTGGAATGATATCAGCCGTTTTTGCACTACGCCTACTTAGGATGTGTGCGCAAAGAAAAAAAAAGTTTGTCGACCCCTTTGGAATGGCGGAAAGTTCAGCGATAGTTACTCAGAAAACATGGTCTGATTTCGTCCGGTTGCAGCCAGGCACGACGTACAAATTAAGCGAGTAGGCTGTCCAGGCTGAGGGCGGCACGGTCGCCTCACAGCTCCAGGTTTCGATTCCTGGAACGGCCGCTGCCTGTTTGGAGTTTGTATGCACTCCCATGGATTCCTCCAGGTGTCTGGGTTCGTTCCACAGTCCAAAGATGTGATATTTCAACTGGCGTCTTTAAAGATGGCTTAGCAGTTAAGGACTGGACTGTGGACGCACATTTGCCAAGATGTCACTGTTGTTATTGAGAAAAAGTGTCCAATTTGACTAACCCATATAAGGCCAAAAGGAAGTAATGGGACACAAACCTGCATGTGGCCTAAAGCATTGGGACACGGGCGCTCATGTGGATAAAAGTATTGGGACACAAACCCTTGCGTGGCCAAAATTATTGGGACACAAACTTTCATGTGGCCAAAAGCATTTGGGACACAAACCCTCATGTGGCCGAAACTACTGGGACACAAACCCACATGCTGTCAACAGCACTGGGACATAAACACTCATGGTGCCAAAATTATTGGGACACAAACCCTCGTGTGGCCAAAATTATTGGGACACAAACTCTCGTGTGGCAATAAGCACTGGGACACAAACCCTCATGTGGCAATTAGCATTTGGGACACAAACCCTCGTGTGGCAATAAGCATTGGGACACAAACCCTCGTGTGGCTAAAAGCATTGGGACACAAACCCTCGTGTGGCAATAAGCATTGGGACACAAACCCTCGTGTGGCAATAAGCATTGGGACACAAACCCTCGTGTGGCCGAAAGTACTGGAACACAAATCCACATGTGGTGAAAAGCACTGGGACATAAACACTCATGTGGCCAAAAGCATTGGGACACAAACCCTCGTGTGGCCAAAAGCATTGGGGGACACACCCTCGTTTGGCCAAAAGCACTGGGACACAAACCCTCGTGTGGCCAAAAGCACTGGGACACAAACCCTCGTGTGGCCAAAAGCATTGGGGGACACACCCTCGTGTGGCCAAAAGCATTGGGACACAAACCCTCGTTTGGCCAAAAGCATTGGGACACAAACCCTCGTTTGGCCAAAAGCATTGGGGGACACACCCTCGTTTGGCCAAAAGCATTGGGACACAAACCCTCGTTTGGCCAAAAGCACTGGGACACAGACCCTCGTGTGGCCAAAAGCATTGGGACAAAGTGGTGGACTATTAGACCAATACTCCACCAAAACCCCACTATTGTTACTATGAATTTTCTTAATTGACATTTACATCTACAGTTATTCTCCTATAATCAGACCTGAGGGAGGTCAAGCTGATGATGGGATTTCCTGGCCCAGCGCATTCTTAAGCACTGCACCACGATACCACTCTGCCCCATACCTCAGGTTTTCTTCCATAACTTGACTTGGCTTTTGGGGAAACCATTTACCCAACTTATAGACATTCACAAGTAGCTTTAAATCAAGCCGGGCCTAGACGCCACATGAGCAGCCAGAGGCAACGCTGGCAGGGTGAAATTCCCAGAGATGCCTGAAAGGGACCGGGTTTCTGCCTATGTCCATAATAGTTGTGGTGCTAGGATTAAAAATAAACCACCACCACCACGTAGCATGAACTTTATCTGTCTGTAGCGTGAAGAAAGAGATTAGCTAATTGTCACGCTGCCTGATATACAAGCACTCAAAGGATGCAGGCTACGGCGCTGCTAATCCGTTTACATGCGTTTCAGCTGTTCGCAATGGCCAGTGGAGGAAAAGAAATCCTCGAGCCGCATACCAGAAGGTCTACTTTGTGTAAAGGGAGACTCCTACGCCGCTCGCAGACGTCAAAAGCTGTGTGTGTTGTGGCGCGTCTCCAGCGACCCCATGCCAAGTTGAACAGGCGCCCCATGCAGCACAGCTATCGGAAGTGCTACAAGTGGCCCCGCTTGAGAGCGCCTCTTCGGCACCACCCTGGGAGATAAAGTTTTCGCTCCCGATTCCTGTCACATATGGAGAGAAGGTGTGTGCTCTGATTTCCCTGCATAAATTATCCTATCTGTGTCAGCGTTCACCCTCAGGGAACATCAGTCCTATCAAAGGATGGCTACGAACAGCGGCGTCTCTCATGACCGCCGTTTGTTTGCCGATACTCCCACATGGCATGAGCGCACCAGTAACGCTTCGCAGTGGAAAAAGACTGAACGGTACAAGGGAAAGGCTCATGGTTTCTACTTTTATATTTAGCGCATTAGCAAACGCTGCCATCCAGAGCCACTTCCAGTCTTATAATGGACAAGCCAAGAGATTGGTTCAAGGGACAGTCAGTGGACTTTGGCAATGCTGGGGTTTGAACCTGTGCTACCACAGTCCAGTCGATCAAGCACTGGTTTGCTGAGCCGCTACACATACTGAGCTGATTTGTAACCCGTCTCTGGCAAGGTGTTGTCTGTCAATAGGATTGGTTTTAATCAGTTGCTTTCAGTTGCTCTCGCTGATGGAGTTCATTAACCCATGCTCCAATGGTCAAGCAGGTGTTCAGGGTACAGTCTGTCTCGGTTATGCTCGAGTTCTGCCTCAGCAGAAGCGTCCAGATTTCACTTAAGACACAAGTGCCTGTGCTAGCGCTTAAAGCTGGGGCTTCAACCTTCTGTCCTGGGCAGTAGTCCAGAAAATCTAAGTTACCACAGTCCAGTCAGTCGAGCACTGGTTTGCAATGCTGAGCCTCTATACGCACCATGGTTCGTAACGGGCCTCAGGCAAGTTGTCAGCTGTCATTTGGTGTGGATTTTGAGTTGCTTTTTGGGTGTCTCCTCACTGGTTTTGGTCCCTGTTAGGCCTCTCACTCTTGGATTCCCAAGAAACAATGCTCCACTAAGAACATCTGAGTTTAGGATACAGTCTGTTCTGTTGTGTTTCATGAACCACTTCCATGAACTGTTCTACTGTTCCCCCTATATGGTGCCCCCTGGTTTGCCTAACCAGGAGCTCCCAAGTTTAGTTATTCCCAAGTCAAGATCCAAGTGCAAATCCCCCTGGTTGCCTCTGGGTGTGACATAGCAATGCCCCGCAGCGGACTGACTCCTTGTCCAAGGGATATTTTTACACAGCTATGCAGTCTGGACCCTGCTGCAAGCCAAACCAGAGTAAAGCACTTACAGAAGATGAACAAGCATAAATAAATAGCGAGCAATTCAAATAACTGTTCTCATAACCCGGCCTAAGGCGCTAAGCAATCTCTATCCTGTTACGATGTGTCCGCCATTGCTCCCCACAAACCCTGTGACAGCCTAAGCCTGTAATCTGCAGAATCAATCCTGCGCTGAATCTGTGAAAACTCTCTTAGCGCCGCCACGCTGCTGATTTCATTAAAGCGAGGCTCAATTTATAGCAATGGCCTTGTTCTGCAAGAGTGCGACGCGCATTAGTGCAGCCTAATGTCTATTCATAGAGGAATGCAGATACATAAAGCGTGCTCCGAGTCCCGCGTCCTCGGCGCGCCGACGCGGTCGCGGGACTTAATCGTGAACTTAAGGAATCTTAATGAGCGGCAATCGATGCGATGCACTCCTTAAACGGTTTTAATTTAGCCGGAAAGGCATTGTCTCAGCATCATTTACGTTCCCTGTCGGAGCTGCACTTTATTACGATGTATACAGAGAGCGGCGATAAACCAAAACGCTTCTATTTAAGCGGGCGGAGAAGTGCAGCGGCTGGCAACCTTGTAAACGTTATCCAATTAATTCTGTTTATACGCTGACAAATGACCTTATGCCTAATTGCGGGCTCGTTTATTAGGACGGCGCGTTTCGGCGAACGATCCCGGTTCGGTCCGTGGAAGTTCGAACGAAGTGCTGACTTAAACCGTGGCTCAGTCTAGACAGACGTCTGGCTTCGGCGCCACAACAAAGCCTGAAGATGGAACGACGGGGAAACGCTGAATATTTCATGGTCGTGGTTGGAAACGCGGCGCAATCTGGCTTTTCTTTGTCGCACCGCTGTGATCACCCGCGGATGGCAATTATGATAATTCTGCTGTTAATCACATTTACATACATGCGAGAGCGCCGATGCGCTGTTTGCACGCACGCATGCTGAGCACATTAACATTCGCCTCTGCGGATCGACTTAATTGCAAGCCTGCCTGAGGTCGTGCTCAGGCCAGACCTCACGGGTGTAGGAGATACAACAAGACAAGTCCTCCCTGGATTAGGAATGGAAAGGACTTGACCAGTCTGGAGCCGGTGCCTTGCACCCCTTAGTCTACTTGGGGCATTGGACTTTTTCCGTTGTCCAACTTTTACTGATATGAATGTGGCACATCCCAGCTCCGGTGGTTCAGTGGAAATCTCGGGGGAACGTTAGACTCTGAAGTTTGCGTGAAATCCAATCATAATCTTATCCTGTCTTCAGGTGCCCCCACATGAGGTTTATAAAAGTGGCTGTGGAAGACAGTCCATGACAGTCAGCCCATTATTCCGCGGCAGTTTCAAAAGATCCAAAGAAGCATCTTCGCTAGTGCTCTCAGACCTTCGGCGACCATTTCTGACACCAATTTGGACTCTCCCCAGTATGCCGGTACTACAAAAATGGCTTAGAGCAATGGTGAAAGCGGTATTTAAGGAGTTCCTTGAACATTGAATGTCTGGGGGTGCATTTATGGGTGCACTGGCAACCTATCCTGGGTGTACAGTGGGAGACCAGAACGAGTGCAAACGCTTTTTGAACTTTCCACGTCATTCATTATAAATTTTGTAATCAGCATGGCAATCTGAGTGAACTGGACCTCTAAACAATTGCTTTGGTATGTTCTCCCTTTTGTTGTAACCTCAAGCTGCCATGAGCTCAAAGTTTGTGCATAATCAGACCATGTGTTATGTTGTCTGCACCCTTTTGGTCTTCAAGTAGGTGTGTTCTGGGTTTTTGGCCTGCCGCAGTATGGCGCCTTCACTAGCGCGCTCAGACTTTTGCCCTCACTTTTGATCGGACTCTCTCCTGATGTTAGCACAACAAAAAGTCTTCAGGTAATGGACAAAGTTCTGTCCCCATTAGGAAGGAACCCTTAACCAATCAAATGTAAATCGCTGAAGATTCTGGGCCATTTGTGTGACTTGTCTTCACCTATTGCTCTGTTCTGAGACCGACTGGTTTTATTCATGTAACAAGGATAATACCGCCCGTGGGGGAAGATGGATGACCGTGAAAGCGGTTGCCAGGGTTTCCCACGTGGAGTCATAGGTGCTGCTGAGTAATTAGACCTATTATCCACCTGATGGAGGGGGTGGAACATCTGGCTCCTCTCAGCTCTTAAGATTTACATTTCAAATCATGCCCATCTAACAAACGGCCTGCTCTTTCGCAGCCAGCTACTGCCCCTCCAGACTCATCCGGGCCTCTGATTTGTGAGCTGCTGACGCCGGCAGGCTGTACGTTTGCTTAAGTAATTCTGGGACTCATCCAAATTCGCCAATTTTATTCTCTGATGAGGTGGTCATGGCAACTGGGAAGGCGATCTTTAAAAAGTGGAGGAGCGAGAGGTCAGCGCCAGGCTCAGTGTGGATTTGCATAAGATAGCGGAAGCATATTTTCTAGTGTCACGCTCTGCGCCGGAGCAGTGGAGGGAAGGTTAAGAGTGTGACGTCTTTTATTGATGGGCCGAGGGCCCCAAGATTACGCTCTTAATGAGGTCGGGCCTCTTTATGAGCCAGACGTGGAGCTCAAAGCTCTTACTTGTAATAATCAGTCTCGTACCCGGGGCTGATGAAGTCTTGATTCTGATTGGTCGAAGAGTGCAGATTAATTTCGGAAAACAGCACAAGTCTGCAGCGGAAGGTAAATCGGTGGTACGTAATAACGCACTCGTTCTGATATGTGCTACTGGAACTTAACCGGGATCTGGGCTCTCGTAACGAGTCCAAAACGAATATTCTCCCGGCGTATGGTGCAAGACCTTGAATATAACCTTGCAAGTTTTCACACCCTAGAAGCACCTCATCAAAATGTGTGTTATGGAGAGTAAATTGATGAAACAGTGGATATTTTCAAAGAGGGCAATCATCCATTCAGTTCAGTAACTCCATCGTCCTGGTGATGGTCCTCATGAGTCCTGAGCTTGTCCCGAAAACATTGGGATCAACGTATTTAGAAGAGCCAAGACAAGCGGAGGGGACCAAACCTAACCCTCGGATGTCCAGGTACATGCTGTTTACCGTCCATCCGATCAATGTCTCTTAGCTTTAACACCAGAGGTCTTACAGATGAGAAGAAATTGTTAAAAAAATGAAATTCTGCCTACTGTTGTGGCTGTGAACAGCTGGTCACGAGCAGAGGTAGGAGTTAAATTTGAACAGCAGAAGCCTACCGGTTGTGAGCTTGTTGCCTACGAGACTCTTCTGTCTCAGCGTTTTTAAGTTTTTTTAAAAATTAGGTAACACACTAAACAACACACAATCGTCGACGACACACGACCCCGGCTTTTTAACCATCAGAAACAATAAATACCTAAGTCTTAACACACTGCAGTTCCAAAAAAACAAACCAGTTCTTTCTTACCTTCATCGGGATCGGGTGGGCCGAACTCCAGATCGTAGCGGAGGATGTAGAAATTATTCCACACGTAGAGCTGGTTGTCCCGTGGGTTGTAATCCACAGCGGCGATATACTGATAGTTATTGGGGAAGGCGATGTCCGTGTACTCGCCCCGGCCCAGCTTGGTGTTGTATATATAGTCGATGTGGCTCTTGCTAGCCTCGCTCTCGTTCTCCTCATAGCTGGAGCGCACCACGTGCAGCACCCCGCACACCATGAAGGCGTCCGAGGCTGAGCGCTTGTCGTACGCAGTGTCCCAAGTGGCCTCGAAGCGCAACGTGTAGGGGTTCAGCTGGCTGATAACGATGCGCCCGTTGTTCTGCTCGGTGGCGTAGATCACCCACAGGCCGCGTTCGTCCACGGCCAGGTCGATGTCGGTCTTGCCTCCCCAGCGATACGGCGACGTGTCGTGGTAGTTGGCGTTGGCGACGATGGCCTCGCCGCTTTTGATGCGCGTGCGCAGGTCGAACTTGACGATGTTCCGGGTCCTCTCCTTGTTGAAGAAAATGGCGCCGTCGTAGGCCACGAAGCCCGTGCCGTCCACGCGGTGGGGGAGCTTGTACGTCGTCATTTGCCTGCCGTTGCGGAAGTCCTCGAGCGAGTTGTACTCGATCAGCGTGTCCGTGCGGTACGGCGTCCACGGCATGAAATAGATCTTGTCACCGGCTTGCAACGGGTCTTTGCACCAGGCGCCCGCCTGCTGCTCGGCCTCGAACGTGAAAACGGGTTCGCCCACCGCCTTTAAAGTCCCGGGGCAAATGAAAACTGAAACGGAAGGCACGAGAGCGAGAGTTAGCGACGCGAATGCTTGTCATAGCTCGCACCCATTTCCTCTACAAGTGTGTATGTGTGTGTGTAAAACCTCGCGTTTTGATGGGCTTTTATACTCTGCGTGCATAGTCGAAAGGAGATTCAGCAGGTTAATAAAAGTGGCCCTGATACAGCCTGGGCTGGATTTGGTTTTGCTATGGCCTTGCTCCCTGAGACTTCGTAACACAATAGTTAGTGAAAAAAGGGATCGAAAGAAACGTGTAAAAAAGATCCTGCAAAATGAAAGGACATGAGAAGAGCGTCGAGCGTTTAGGAATCGTTTATTACTACTGTCAAATCAGCAGGAGTTGGCAGCGGATATCTGGGCAGGGGGGCATAGCGTTGGCCTGAAGGCCATACCTTTAAAAATAAAACACACACATACATGAGTCTGAGGAAAGAACGAATAAGACGCATATATATGACACGAGGGGAGAGGCAGGAAAAGGACAGAATACCAAAGCTGCCTGGGACAGAGAGGATGATGAAGGAGGGAGAAAGAGACAGAAAGAGAGGGATAGAAAAGCTGATGATGGGTGAAGGAAGCCTTCTAACCATAAGCTAAGTCCAGTTCTGGAACTCGGATGCTTAGAAGAGCGTGTGGATTCTGGATTCTGTAGCAAATCTCACGCTAACTAATCCAATCAAAGGCCTCGCTCGCCCATCACCAACCATGTGATCATGTGACCATGTGGCGTCATTGGCGGATGGTTGGAACAAGCCAAACAGATAAGCCAGAATTTCTAATAGTAACCAACTAGTGAAATGACTTCTGTATAGGGCTGCACAATAAACCGCATAATAACTGTGATCCCAATTTTGGCTTCCCCTTGCCCTTGATCCCCCACCCGCACAATCCCACTCACCAGCCACTACACCCTGCAACTACGGGATCTGCCATTGTTGCCTTCAAAACTTTTGTGTCCTAGAAACATTCCTCAGAAAACTCTGGTCCACTCGACAGCACCACGCAGTTGCTGCAGATTTATTCCAAAGGACCACTACTTGGCCTTGGATCTACTAACTGGGTCATGTTCAAGAAACCAGTTTGAAATTGGTTTAATAGCTTTGTGACATGGATGTAGAAGACAGTACACTGTGGTTGGAAAGGGATGCACGTGGTCAGCAACAATACTCTTAGCTGGTGCTTAGCTGGTATTTAGGGGCCCAATGCGTGCCAGGAAAATATCGCCCACAGCAACCTGAAGTGGGGTGAAGTCAAAACAATGGTGCATTGTCTCAAAGCGGCTTTACAACATGATATTATTTTATGAGGCCACTCTCGAATTGAGCAAGCCTAGGGAGATAGTGGCAAGGAAAAACTCCCTAAATGTTGTGAGGAAGAAACCTTGGAAGGACCAGGACTAGGTGGCCTAGATGTTAATTGTAATGATTATGTTTGTATTAACAGTAAAACTAAGTAAATACTTTATAGATAAGTAATTATTTCATCCCATACACAGAGTCCTCAGCGGGTAAGTCCTTGAAGGCACGTGGTCCCTTGCGAACCGAACGATAAAGAGCCACTGCCCTGTGGTCCAAGTCTGGCCCAAGTCTGGTGTCTTCTGAACCGCTGCTACAAGGCAGAATGGATTGTTTTTTATCCAAACTCTGACCCGACCATCCGATGCCGTAGCAGAACCCGAGACTCGTCCAATTCTAACCTTCCATCTTCTCATGTCCAATTTTGTGAGCCTGTAGAAATTGTAGCCTCGGTCGCCTGTTCTCATGATACCCAGTGTGGGCTTCTGTTGATGTATCCCATCCGCTTCAATGTTCAACGTGTCTGCTGCATTCCACGCTTGAAAGCAGTGGTTATCTGTTCTAATCTAATATCTGGTATTAACAAGTCTTTTTTACACAGAGAACAGCCATCGTTGGATATTATTTCTCTCGTACCATTCTCTGTAAACCCTAGAGACGGCTAGTAGATCAGGAGCTTACAAAAAACTCACACAAGCCCGTCTAGCACCAACAACCATGCCACCATTTTTATGCACAGTCTAAACTTTAGTAGGTCGGCTTGACCACTTTACTGAGTTGCTCCAATGTGATTAACTGATTAGATATTTGCGTCTCTAAAAAGTGGCCGGTGAGTCATTTCATTATTTTGAATTATTATTTTCATTATACTCGGCTCCTTATCACGGGGCCTCCCGCCCGCACTGTAACTGGAGTCCCGCATTCTACGTGTTTATCCATTTTGGATATGATTTACTGTTTCTTTGTTCAAAAGCAAGACTTAAGCAAATGATGCTCATGAAATCGTGCAGCCCTATTTACCAATTCAGCATAAATGGGTGGATTTAGTGCCATATTATTTATACTGTTCCTCAGAAAAGAGCAGATCTACCAAAAAATGATGCAGAACTTTCACAGCATTCAGTCTAATTGGATCAGGCGTAAATGAGAAGGAGATCATGAAGATTCCAGGTCTGGATATCATGTGGGGAGAAGGGGAGGGAACGGGGCAGGGCAGAGGGGGAGGTGGACGGCTCAAAACCAAACATACACACAACAAGGAGCTGAGGACCGAAAACCAGAGGGGCCATTTACCTTTTTGCTCCACTTCTATTGAGCAGTGAGAGAAAAAGTGGAAAGAGCGTCAAGGGAGATAAAGATTAGATCCAAACTACAGAACATCGACAGCAGAGCGAGCCAGAGGAGGCACGAGATCACACATGTATACCATTTATACAAAATTCAAGCACTTAAACACAGGCAGATGTAGCTGATATTTCTCAGATTATACCATATGGCCAAAAGTATGCGGACACGCTGATTGTTTGATTGCAATTTATGGTGAATGGGGAACGCCTAGGATTAGACTTGGAAAAAATGGTATAAATCACACCAAAGTGGGACTGTGATGCAGTGGTCTCTAAGATTAGTAATGAATATTTACAATCTGTCCATAGTGACAGGCCTGACGGGAAGGACAGAGCCAAATATAAAGTATGGTGGAGGATAAATGGTTTGGACCCAATCTTGGGATTATTCTTTGCTGTTTAAGAATGATCATATGCCTTTGTCCAAAGTACAAGCCAAAAGTCCAAGGTCACCATTACATTTGTTGTTCCAACAATGATATAATGACCAAATATTATCTAATTGGTATGCAAAAATTGGGAAAGTGGTCAAGAAAATCAGAATAGACATCTTTTTAAGCCTACAGTAGCAATAATTTAGTCTGACTCCCCTTATATTTAACAGGTTGCCAAGTTGATCCTTTTACAGTCTGAAGACTTGGCCAATGAACAATGTATGGGAGGTCAACCTATATACTGACTGATGCCTGCAGATTTTGTTCTGAAAACTGCTTGCTGTTGTTTGTTTGTACATATTTCCTCTTCTTGGATCTTAATAAACAAGACTAAATAGACATAAATAATGATATATACTCAAATCGAATGGTGGCTTAACTGCATATGGCTTGACCATTGGTGTTGAAGAACTTGACCGGACCCACATCCAATCCCTTTTATAAGCCAGACCTCAATGCTAAAGCTCATGCGACCACACAAAGATGATGTTGTGTTCCAAAATCTACTTGAAACCATTTTAAAGTATCAGGTGTCTACGCACTTTTGGCCACGCAATAAATATAGGCATGTTGTTCATTTGAGATACTAATTGTCCCACTGCACTGGTGGATTATTTAAAAAAAATTGCCCTATTGTGATGTACAGTACTGTGCAAAAGTCTTTAGATCATCAGACTATATTAGATTGGATTAGATATTGTTTAGCAATGGTATAATGACCATATATATGTATTTTTTCTTTTTTTTTTTCTTTATTAGTATACAACCAGAAAAACTGATGGGAAAAATAGGTTAAAGAGGTGTGACCCAATAACATTTAGGCAATGGCAGCATCCGGCAGCCCCATCGGGATCCCGAGTTGACCCTGTGCCGTCTGAAGAAGCTTGATCAGAAGAAAACATGTTGAAAAGGTTAAAAGCTCGCAAAGATTTGAAATAGATTTGGAATCAGTGGAAATGTAAAAGATTTGGGTCCAAACAGCAATATGTTATATATAATCATTATACCATTTCACAAACAACAAATCTAATTGTGGCAAAGCACAGTAGGTTAAGTCTCATCATAATTACATAATAATATCATAACAGAGGGATATGACAAAATGTATAATGCATATAATGTATAACAATGTATACAACACCCCAAATACGCAATTGTGTTCCAAATCTGATGCTAAGAAACATCGTTCTGCTTGTGCTACCACAAAACCAGGACTACTTTGGACCTCAGAAAACGGGGGCTCCTCTCCTGGCGAGATGGAACACCCACAGAGGAGAAACACGGCACAGGAACTCAGTCCTGACCCGTGTTGCTGGCCATCAGACACATGGACAGAAGCTGAGATTGGTACTGACCCAAATCGAGCTTGGAGTGGAGGTCCAATTCCAAAACTCCACCCTGTGAAATCCGAAATGAGGTCCTCAACGAGGGAATGACTCACACCTCGCAACCTGCCCAACCATAGAGCAATGTGATTGATTAACATCACCTTGCCAGAGGTGGGATACGAACCACAGAGGCTCATTGTGAATCACTGCTCCACCAATGGCTCATAATCAACCTCTGTGACAAGATCACACCAAAGAGTTCAGGCTCAATTCCAAGCTTAATGATCCTAGATGGGTCAGTATCTGTGTTCCGTTCTTCCAGAACCTCCCGCCGTTTCAGAGTTACAGAGTGTCACAAGCCGCGATAGCACGAGCAGACCGGGAGTGCGTCCTACTATGAAACCGCGAATAATATCTGAGCTCGCAGACGCGTCCTGAATGGTGGGTTTTTCATTATAAATAAGATTATCAGGATAATAAATGGCATTTAACAGCCGCCAAATGATTTCACTCCCATCTTGTAATGAATGTTTAGAGTCCAAAACGTTGCACGGTGAGAAATATCGGATACATCTCTCGATGTTTAAGGTTTTCAACGATACATGCAGCAAACCGTTGCAAAAAATATGAAGCACAAACTTTACAGATCCTACTAAGTTATTTTTGACATCCCCATTCGAACTGAAAATCCTTATAAAAAAACAAGCGTAATAGCACATTTGATTTTAAGAGCATGCCATTAACATTCAGGAACCTCTGCTTCCACTGCCTGTTGCTACAACGCTTCGGATCCTATTAAGAAAGAAAAGAGGTTAATCATTAAGAGAGGAAGAGATAAAGCATTCATATGAGCACTTCTGAAGGTTAGGAGAGGAAGCTGAAGGACACTTTAATCCGACTGCTTTCTTAGAGGGCGATGCGATCCTGTCTGTGACAGGAGTGAATACGATCCAGGGCAGGTCTGATTTCCCTACGATCCGATTCGAGTCCACGGCGTTACGGCCTCTCGTTGCTGAATCCTGAAACGCTGCGTACGCACAAAGCGACATCTATAAAACCTCTCTAATTATCCGGGAGCAAGACGCGAGGTCGTTTGTTTTAACGACAGATCCTGCGGCGCTTTTTCACCAGGCGATTATCGGTTTGTTTTCCGTTGTGAAGTACGTAAGTATGTGGAATTACGTGATTGAAATGGAACGCGTGAAAGCTATGGAAATCCCATTTTGGGATATACGCTCGCCGGCCACTTTATTAGGTACATCTGTCGTCAAGGTTCTGTCCATACTGACATGATGTTGGACTGTGGTGGCCCAGTAGTTAAGGTACTGGACTATGGAGCAGAAGGGCCAGGGTTCAAAACTCACCTCGGCTACCGCAGTTGGGCCCCCTTAACCCACAATTGCTTGGATTGTAAGACTGTATTAATTGTAAGTCGCTCTGGGTAAGGACTTGGATAAGGAAATGTATATCCCAAAAGTGCTCCACTAAATTAGGATCTGGTGTCTGTGGAGGTCGTTTGACTACAGTGAACTCGTGTTATGTTCAAGAATCCGAAAACGACAAAGGTAAGATGCTCATGGTAAGATGTGGAATGGATTATGGATCGGGCTCTCTGTCCCATATCTGATGACTGAATATTGTCAATATCAGACAATATCAGACAACTGAGCCACAATCAATATTTGTGGCTCAGTTGGTATTGAGGAGATCAAAGTGTGCCAAAAAAGATCCCCTACACCATTACAGCACCAGCAGCCTGAACCGTTGACACAAGGCAGGATGGATTCACATTTTCATGCGGACCCCTCCCTCCACATGTCGTAGCAGAAACCAAGACTTAGGAAATCAGATGTTTTTCTTTTCTTTTCCCATTTTGTGAGCACCTGGTGTGGTTTTCTGCTGCTGTAGCCCATCTGCTTTAAGGTTTGACGTGTCCTGCTCAGAGAAGTGCCCTCACTGGATATTTTCTCTTTTTCGGACCGCCCTCTGTAAACTCTAGAGATGGGTGTCTGTAAAAATCCCACTAGATGAGCAGTTTCTAAAAAAAGGAAACCCCCCATACCATGTTCAAAGTCATTTGATCACCTTTCTTTCCCATTCTGATGTGACCTTCAGGAGGTCGTCTAGACTACGTGTGTTTGACTAAATGCTTGACTGTGTGACTAGCTGATCAGACATTTGCGTTAACAAACGCATGTACCTAATAAAGAGGCCGGTGGGCGTAACGTCCACAGTTTTTGAGGATGCTCCGTCAGATCCGAGGCCTGGAGCGACAAAAGAAAAGGCTTTTTTCCGCCGAGTCCAATCATGTGCGGCGAGACCGTTTGAGCCGTCCCATTTTACGACGTTGTTAGTCAGGGCCGGTTGCACATGGCGCGAACTTTAACAGAGCGATGACGATTTTAGTTAATTCTCCTTTAACGTCTTGTTGGAACTGATCTCGCGAGACACGACGGCCGCATTCAGCATTTCGTTCTGTCAGGGACGTCTTGATTAAGCCATTTGTTTGCGGCAGGCTCACAAGGAGACGCGGGCCTCTCCAGACGATCCGCTCGTTAGCGCTTGCCTGCAAATGGTCATTTGTACTTAGAAATCAATTAAAGCTGGTGGTTAGACGGCCGGTGCGCGTGTCCCTTTTGTTGGGACGCGTCAGGTGACCACCGGGTTCCAGCTCTGTTCATAAGCATTCAGGGCAGCACACGGCATACAGAAAAGCACTCATTATAGCTCGCCAACAAAAAAACAAAACAAAAAAAAAGCCTGACAGCCTCTATACGGCTTTTTACCGCCAACTTTTTTTTTTTGAAGGGAAAAATGTTCCTGCTCGCAAAAAAAAATCAATCGCGCCGGAGCTCAAGCTGATGACCTTAGCTGTAAGTGAAGGCTTTTTCAAAACCCCCCTATTCACTGACAGAATGCAGCAGACCATGTGCTCCTATTCAATGGCGCTCTGAGAAACAAGAGGATTTAAAGATCCAAATGTGAGTGGAGGGGAAGAAAAGAGCAGGTCTGGAGAAGAGATTAACAGAGAGATGACTCAGTAGACTTGGCTACGTGAATTCAGCAGAGACGAGCCCCGGCTGCAAACGTGGAATCTTTCTTAAATCAAACACAGCAGCATGCACTAATGGAAGGAGAAGGTAATGAGACAGCGATCGCTTCAGAGTAACTAAGCTCCCAGTTTAGGTACACTTTCTTTGGTTGCGGTTTCAATGCGCTTCGATTTTTTGAAGCTGTTCAGATTCGGGTCCAAGATATATACCACCACCCAACCCCCCCAACCCCTATCTGACCAACGCGAACATATTTCAAAGCTGTCCGCGGGACGTCGTGAAACGTAATAACTGCTCCGTTCTGTATAAACAGGAGCCTAGATGGCCGAAATTGAATAGTGTCACTCTGATCGATTGGGGGAAAGGGGGACGCCATTTCTCTAAACCAGAAAGCAGGGCCAATTATGCAGGGCCACAGATGGTTGTGGCATGATTGGGGATTAAACTCTGGGTGGCAGCGCTAAAGCTTTACCCTAGGCTTCGCTCCAGTTAGAGTTGGGAGGAAACCTGGCCAAACGCTCAGACATCCTCAGAAGAACGTCCATCACGACTCCTTATTCAGCTCTGTATACGATGAAGCTCTTCCCATTTAAAAGCCGTGAACGCATGTCCCATTCCTTCTGACAGGACGTAAACAGAGCGTAAACCAGGCATCATACTGGAGAGAAACTGGTAGCTTAGTCGCTCGGGACGACCTGTATTTAAGCATTATTAACATAAGCATTGTGAAATATTCATTATAGATCCATGACCTGAAGACGACCGCGTGGCTGGATCATACACCTTAGGTCATTCATTTTGTGGGTAATTATCATGATCATGTTTGGTTCTGCCAATAGAAACGAAGAAAAAAACGAATCTAACCAAACCACGAAATCAAGAAATAACTCTGGGTTTGCTAAAGCTAAAATAAATAATTTTATTATTGGTTTGCACCCAGTTCTAACATGCAGGCCTAACTTTTATTTAATTTATTTGTTATAAGTATCTGCCACTGATGAATGTTCATGTGTATCTTTTATAAGATTTTAATATACATATATATTTTCTTGTATATGTATTTACTTTTTCTTTCTTTCTTTTTTTTATATTTATAGATTGTCTTTTGTAACTGGTTGGTGGTTTGTATATGAATACGAAACCCTATAATTACCTGTTTTAAAAAGTATCAAATATCAATAAATCTCTTTAAATAAATTAATCTTTTTCCTACAAATAGTGTTTTAGCGATGTTACAAGTCCATTATTTCATATCTCACTGCTGGTTTATAATTTGTGTATTTATATACAGTAGATTTCTTAGTATGGATGGATTGTTTCCTTTTTTCTCGCCTTCTTTTGTGATCGGTTGGCGGTTTGGATATGCATATGAAACTGAGTTAAATAATTGATCCCAAACAAACAACACAGGATGAAATACATCAATAAATCTTACATTTGTTTAATTCAACAAATGTTAATTTCTGCCCGAATTGTGTTTTAGCGCACAATGTAGAATCTACAACTCCGTTATTATCCATCCATCCATTATCTTCCTCTTAATCTACACAGAGTCGAGGCCAATCCGGGGGCCATCCGGGGGCCATCCGCAACTCTGAGCGCAAGGGTAGGTACAAACACAAACAATCACACACTAAGAGACACTTTTAGAGACACTAATTAACCTAACTCGCATGTCTTTGAACTGTGGGAGGAAACCGGAGTACCCGGAGTAAACCCACACAGACACAGGGAGGACATGCAGACTCCACACAGAGAGGACCCAGGCCGCTTTACACTGGGATTGAACCCGGGACCTTCTTGTTGTGAGGCAGCGGTGCTAGCCACCGAGCCACCGTGCTGCCCTAGCGATTATGAAAATGACTGAATGAAACAGAAAACAGAAGACCAAACAGTATATAAATGTGCTATGTCATATAAAGACACACTACTGTACAAATGCTGCTATTTTTTACAGTATAAGAGTATAAAAGTATACACTAACTAACATTATATTATATATTTAAATCACAATTTCCTGTAATGTTATATTGGAATTGACCAGTTTATGATAATGGTTGGGCAGCATTATCATGGCACTGCGATTAGTGCAGTCACCTTACAGCTCTAGCGTTCCCAGTGTGATCCCGACCTTGGAGTTCCCCGTGTCTAACAGTCCACAGTCCAAAGTTGCGTGTTAGGTTAAATGGCCTAAATGGTCTTTAGTATGTGAGCATGTGTATGCGTTTTTGTGGATTGGTCTTCTGTCTAGGGTTGTTCCTGCCTTGTGCCCTGTGCCACAGGCAAGGCACCACCTTTCGACCAGGATTAAGGGAATTAAAGAATGAATGAATGAATAATAATGGATTGTTGTGATACTCCTGCATATACAACAGTCTCTATGTTTCTTAAGTGAGTCTGGCACTGCGTACTGGCTGACAAAAAAATACTTAATTCACAGGCATTAAGCATTACATTTTCAAATCTGGCATGTCAAGGAAGATGCCTGAACCCTGCCTGGTTTCTGATAAGTTCACGCCTGCTTTCCATGTGTTAATTACATGACATGCTGGGTTAAGTTTAAAACTGTGACAAATGGAAAAATACCAGACCAAGTGACTGAGCGATTGCAAGACAGATGGGAACAGCGGGGTGATAATATATTTTTTACCACTTTAATCTGCAGTTGTTGGTTCCTCACCAGTGCCTCCTTTTTAACTGAATGTCACATTGAAGTGGCACAAAGATGGTGAGGAGGAGACACCTGAGAAGGAACAAGTACAGACATCTTGAACGCACAGTTTATGAGCATCCAGAAAAGCACATGTGCAGAACAGTTCCATTTGTTCTGCTCCGCTTTGCATGGAGACGAACCCACACACATTCACATGTTCAAACACAAAAGATGCCTGTTTGTTTTCAGTGGGACTCCAAGGCAGTTTGAGTGACACATCAAAGAGAGCCATGGTCCTGAACATGTTCTTTAATAGGATGTTAATATACACCACTAACATGTGTCCCCTAGGCCACAAAATGCCCTCCAGTGCCTTCTGGATGTCATATGGATTTTTCTAAAAGAGTGTTGTGAACATGGGCAGCGCGATGGCTCGGTGGGTAGCACCGCTGCCTCACAGCAAGAAGGGCCCGGGTTCAATCCCAGGGTGGAGCGGCCTGGGTACTTTCTGTGTGGAGTCTGCTTGTCTGCATGGGTTTACTCTGGGTACTTCGGTTTCCTCTCGGAGTCCAAAGGCATGCATGTTAGGGTAATTAGTGTCTCTAAAATGGCCCTTAGTATGTGACTGTGTGTGTGTGTGTGCCCTATGATGGATTCCCGTCTAGGGTTGTTCCTGCTCTTGCACCCAGAGTTGTCAGGTGGGCAGCAACCCCATGTAGATTAAGTGGAGGATAATAAATAAATGTAAAGGGAAAGACCTAAGATGGTGTGCAATAAGATAAAATTCCATATTGAGCAAGATCACTGTACTGACAAATGCATCCATGTTCAGGTTTTTTGTTTGGTCTAAATGCACTGCTCACAAAAATTAGCAATACAGTCGAATCCGCTTAATGGGACCAGCCGCTTATTCGGACCAAATCTTAAATTACCGAAAGAAATCCTATTATATACGTGTAATGTTATTCGCTCATTTGGACCAAAATTCCGCTTAATCAGACCAAAGAACGTCAGAGCGAATAAGAATAAGAAGCCACAAGTCGCCACCTAGCGGATGCAAAGCGGATCAACGATTTGTGGAAGGATTTTTGTGCTCTCCGGGAGAATTTATGATTTTATCAAGGGTCAAGAAATCCAAAAAGTTGTGTTGACAAGAGCAAAACCAGCGGGAGGTGAACACACCCACCACTTTCTTGATTCTGTTCAAGTGCAGT
>JAUZSU010019200.1:0-10819 GCA_034780255.1 Parotocinclus maculicauda
CGTTTAATCGGACCAGCCGGTTATTAGGACCAAAACCATCGCGTCCCGATGTGGTCCCATTAACCGGATTCGACTGTTTTTTTAGTTGGAATTTCAGATTTTCCAAATAAAGTGCTCGTGTCATTTGAAAATGCAGCCCATCCATTTAAACTTTGCAATAGAGTGTACCAGGTGTAACTTTTTTGAGATTTAATTGACACCGCTGGAAAGACCCTTAGCTCATCATTGATTCTGTGTTCCTTATCTTAATCGGGGGATCTGGTTTTAATTTAAAAAGGAATTTTTCTTTCATGTTAATACTGCATTTTTTATGCAAACTTAAGCAAACTTCAGGTCATGAATAATGAACGGTGAAGAGCTCTGTGGATCTCGAGTTCTCTTTGGCTTAATTAATTCATTTCATCTAATAGATTTTTTTTACCTGCGGTAAATGTTTTACAAAGTATAATGAACTAACACAATCCTAACCTGGGACCCGAGCACATGGCCACACTGACTAAATTCCACTTTGATGAAAGATCTAAGACGTTGAGCGCTGCAAAAAAAATGGAAAAGACCGCTGCAAAAAGATCAGTTTCTCTGGTTTTACTGTTTGTAGCTTCTGTGAGGATTTGGAGTGAAATGATTCAAAACTGGAGCATTTATTCGCTGGTCAAATGAACAAGGACGAAGCGTTTTCAGACCTCGATAAGCTGATAGAAATTATGATGAAAAGGAAGCACGTTTGAATTCATAAAATATAACTCAAGAAAGGTCAAAAATGGATATTTCACCAACCCAGCTTTCATGCTGTGTCGTTCTTATGGTCAGTAAATGACCTGGTTCGGGTGAACCCTCTAATCAGGAGCTCGTTAAACAGAATCAGGTGGGTCTGTGACGGAATTAGGGAAATACTGCAGTGGAATTGTCCCACACCTATAGATGGTGCTTTGAAGAGAATTTCGAGTGGCCTCTTAATCTTTTTTCAGTGTCGTATATTCATTTTATGAATAATATCGGAGGAGAAACATGAAGAGACGAGATGCTTCGGAAAGATCCTTGGCCGTGTTCATGAAAGCCCAAAGAAAGACGGCACATTTAGCTAAACTAGTCTTATTAAACAAACGTTCAAAGGACGTGTACAGTATGTAATATTCGTGAAGAAACTCTTCGTCTCTGACATCACTACCCGAAAACAACCGAGTTTTTCCCCAGCCCTCTACTGCCACCTACAGGTCTTTGCCTAACATTTCCATTTACTACAAAAAAAAGAAGCCACAAGTCGCCACTTAGCCACAGCAAAAGCGCGTCAAATAACACTGAAAAGGTTCTTTAAACGTTGACTGTTTTTTACAGTATTATGCCTCGCATGCTGAGTACCTATACAGCGTGACACTTCCACTTAACCACAACCTTGGTAACCAAAAAATACTTTTAAATGTGTTGGTTTTTCAGAAGCAAGCTCCAGTTTTTGTAAACAAGCTACTTTTCACTGGGAGGACCAAATGTTCCTACAGTTTCTATTCTTGTAGGAACACTTGGTCCTATGTGAAACTCACACACTGCTGCTGTACCTGAACCTACCTGAGTGGAATGCAAGACAGGCTGTCACATGTCTGTAAAAATCAGCATTACATGCAGTCTTATGTAAAACTTTAGGGTTTCAGAGATTTTCTAAATGAAAAGAGCACAACCCATGTAAAAAGCTTAAATAAGATATGGTTTTATTTTATTTTAGGTACAGTCCCAGTTGGGTCTGAAAAAATTCACATAGCCTGAAGAGGATGCCAGCCCACTGCAGGGCTGGGTGGGACTTGCTGTTGTAGAGACATGGGGATGAGTGTCCTTTTCAATCACCCTTAGTCAGACACGGACAATCACACATTTGGATAAACGTCCTGGCCAGATGGCACCGGTAAGCCTCAAATCTGGGTCACCACCATGGTGGGTAATGCAGTGGTTCCCAAAGTTTGTCTGCAGCCCCCTTACCCCCAAATCCTCCGCCCCCTTTGGTATACAAGAATAGTCAGCCCAATTCTGACACTTGTACACTTGTTTTTGCTTCCCAAAGGGGTGTGATCAGACCCCCTTTACTAGAACACGAGCAAGTAAAATGTCAATTTTGCCCTGCATTCACCATGGGTACTACAGTTCCCATAATGCACCTGCATGTTTCCAAAAGTTGGAACGTTTTCAGTCAGAGCCAGGTTTTTTTTTCCAAGTTTTCTCATGGAATAATTAACAGCTGCAAAAATTGTAAAGAACATCAGCCATGCTACAGACAAGGTGATAACAGCTCATATGTTTAGTTAATACAATTCATGCAAATTGTTTCCCCCCACATTGAGAACCACTGGGCTAATGAATTGATATCTTTATGTGTTGCCACTATAGGCCTCAGGAAATCCCCTAAAGATGTAGAGCAACTAGCTCCATTGCAGCAACAGGGGATGACCCCGTAGCCACCACTTCTCTTCTATGGAGAGTAGAATTCCCCTGCATGGAGGAACATGCTGCCCTCTCCATTAATTACTCTGGTGGGTGAAACTGAGGAAGAAATATATATATATATACACATATACACACATACATACATTTAACCATAAGTATCTGACCCTAATCTGGCCATAACTATCTGACCTGAACCAGTAAAACCTTGTCATTGCACCATATGGTTCATTGTTATTAGGCAGTTCTTTGCTTGGTCTTTTCTTAAAGATCTACAATTTAGGAACAGTTTGGCATGGCATGATCCAGGATCTGGATGAATTTTGTATGTTCTCCCCACTGGTTAATCATTTCTCTGAAAGAATACTCTGTACTCTGTCAGGCAAACATAAAACATTTTTAAAACACCATTTTAATCACTTAAAGCATCTGTATATATGGTTGGATTTGACATTTTTGGAATTTGCAATGCAACTATAACTCTCCAAGCCTTAGTTAGGATTGAAAGCAGCATAGTTCATTAATACTGCATGTATGTGCACATACATGTTTGGACTTTGTTTGTTTTGTCTGTTGTGAGGACATCTATGAGGACACTTGCCAGAACGACACATGTGAAGGCCAGAAACTCATATGGAGGGGAATGTATCATCAGTCTCAACCTCAAAGGGTGGAAAGCCTTACCCCTCCTCACCCCTACACCCAGAACAGGTGCATGATTTTAATAGCACTATGTGGAGCTAAAATGTTTTAACATGCCTCGTGAAGTGACCCACACATTATGTCATTTTTGGGAGGGTATTATGTCATTTGAAAAGACCAATTTAAAATATAAAAATTAGAGGTTCTAACGATTTTTTGTCTCTCTAGCTTTTATTTGTAAAATTGCTATCCAAATAGAATAGAGAATAAATTTGTGTTTTAGTGTTTTGCAAGCTAGTTATTATGTACTATAGAAAATAATTAGCATCACTGTACCGTTGACAAAAACAGCATAGCTGGTTGTTAGTCTTGAATGCTATTCTGTTATTAGCTTAACGCTGGATTATCTGGCGAATGTGTGATTGTATGGATGGTTTAATTTTGGTCCCTAAGACAGAGCTTGATAAAGTATAAGTATCTGCTTTATTGCTTCAATTATTTAGCATTAGACAGACAGACAGATATATAGATGATAAAATTTTAGATTATCTTCTAATAACTAAGGCCAACCCCAAATTGAGCATACCTAGGGTGACAGTGGAAAGGCAAAGCTTCCTAAGTGCTATAAGGAAGAAACTTTGGGTGGACCAAAACTCAAAAGACACCCATGGGTGGCTCAGACGATATACTGTACGTACAAATTATCAAGTCTGCAGTAATAGTAAAAAATATTCACAGATAAAGAGAGACAGACAGAAACGCATATACAGTATCTTACATTGTTGTAACAATTTAATTACATCTTTTCAAGAAACAACACTGAATATATGACACTTTGATATAACGTAAAGTAGTCAGTCTACAGCTTGTGTTACAGTGTAAATTTGCGGTGCCCTCAAAATAACTCAACACACAGCCATTCATGTCTAAAGCACTGGCAACAAAAGTGTTTAATATTATTGTTATACATGACATCACCATTGTTGCCAACTATATTGCTCACAAAAATTAGGAAACAAAAATAAAATATGAAATACCCCCTAATTTTTGCTGTAGGTCATCTCTATCCAGGACCAAACAGACCATAATGAGTATAGGAAAAAAAATTGGGCTTATCCCCAAAAGGGACTTTGGTGTAGCGTTTTGATATTTGGATGCACAGTATTTCAAAGTTCTGTTTGTTTATGTTGGTTTATTTAACGTCACTATCAGCACCGGTGACAATTTCAGCGACACACACAAGGTTATATTGATACACAAGGACTAGTCATATATACATTCAAGTCAATGTCAATTTAGAGACATCAATTAACCTAACACGCATGTCTTAGGAAACCGAAGTACCCAGAGTAAACCCATGCAGACATGCGGAGGACATGCAGACTCCACGACCCAGGCCGCTCCACCCTGGGATTGAACCCAGGACCTTCTAGCATCGGTGCTACCCTCCGAGTCACTGTGCCGCCCCCCAACTTATGCAACAGGACTATTTCTCATATAAATGAACAATGTGAAGGATATGAATTGATTATGATGTAATCATATAGAAGGTGTATGAAATCAGCGTGATGGGAAAGCATATCAAAGGAATTAGTTGCAGTCAAGCAAATATTGACCATACAAGATGTCCAGTCTTTGTTAAATCAATCTGAGGCTAATCCGCAACAAAAAGTCTGTAGATATAAAATGTTAGACGTTTCTTTTTTTAGAATCTTTTTTAAATGTATGGTCAGCCTTAAAGACAATATGAACAGAAAACATATGCTTCTACCAACATTGGGATTTAAGTAGCCTAAAATAGTGTAAAAATAGTGTACCTTAAAACTGAACAAGGAGATTGTACTATTGCTAATTCTGTGCTCATTAAACGAATATGAAAATTGACCCTCTAGACCCTACAGATGTGAGCATAACGGCAGCAGGTGTGTGTATTTTGTTGGAGGTGGTGTGTATAAACCCATATTTTAAGGGTTCTGGATGTCTGGGATGGGCTGCACAGCTCAGAGACATCTGGAAAAGCCTTCATGGTTGACAGGACTACAGCACACAGGTGTGTGTGCATGTGTGTCTAGCAGATTTTGGGTGGAGGTGTAGACTAGGGGTATTTTATGAGGGCCAACCAGTGCACCATACCAAATCTGAAGAGTGCACTGAGAAAGTCAGACATATTTTGGTTTCTCACAACCTTCATGTGCATGCATATACAAAAGATGGGCTCATTGCATTTACATTATTTTGAATGAAGAAATAAATCATTTGAAACTAATTTTCACTGATTGGTTTTACTGATTTTTCTATTTGAACACAATATGTAGGTCTTAAATATGATTGATTTGAATAAAATAGCACACTGTGTTAGGTGGCTTAGGTACCTTTCCTGATTATCCATTTACATTTACATGTATGTCATTTAGCAGACGCCCTTATTCAGAGCAACTTACAGTTGATACAATCTTACACTCTAAGCAATTGTGGGTTTAGGGGTTTGCTCAAGGACCCAACAGTGGCAGCTTGGCAAAGGTGGGATTTGAACCAAGGACCTTCTAGGAAACCTAACTGTTAGTAAATTATGAAAACTGTACTTGATACCAGTCTCAAATTCACTTATGCAAAAAAGGTTTTTCTACCCATGGTCAAATGAATTTTTTTACTTGATATGCTAAATGAAATTAGACACAATCTGTGCTGGCAACAACGTTTAAGGCATACGTTAAAATTTGGTTGTTTGTTGTTGTATATATATTTACATTACATTTAGCAGACGTTCTTATCCAGAACGACTTACAACTCATACAGTCTTACAGTTCAAGCAATGGTGGGTTAAGGGTCTTGCTTAAGGACCCAGCTGTGGCAGCTTTAACAGAGGTGGGATTTGAACCCTGGACCATCAGTTCCATCGTCAAGTACCTTAACCGCTAGACTACACACTCAGGTTGGACAAATCAATTAACATACATGCATGTCTTTGGACTGTGAAAGAGAATTAAAAACAAACAGAAACTCCACTCAGATTTGACCCAGGCTGCTCCACCTAGAATCAAGCCCAGGACCTTCTTGCTGTGAGGTAACAGTGCTACCCACTGAGCATCGACCAATGCATAAAGTTCAAAACATACAAGAAACGTCTTGTGCAAATGCTTAGGCGCCTTTTCAAATTATCTGCTTTGTTAGTGTGTCATTAGCATGTTCAGAAGTTGTGTAACTCTAAATTAGACTGTACGACATACGGTGTGTGTGTTTGAGTGTGTGTTTTGTTGATGGGAGCTACAATGAGAGTGTTTGGGGGGGGGGCTTCCTGTTCCCCAGTTCTGGCCTCCTGTTCACTTTTACAATACAGAAAACCTCCTGCCAGAATTTCCATCAAGTCAAAGATATAAAGATATAAAGATATAAAGAACTCTCTCTCTTTCTCTCTTTCTCTATTTACTTTAGCTTTTCTCAGGAGGCTCATTCTCTCCCCATTTCACCCCCTTTCTCTAGCAGGTTGAAGTTTGTGGAGGTTTAGGAGGGGCAGTTATTCTAGGCCCTGCCTCTCATAATTTGCTTGAGTAAACAAGCCTTGCAGCTGCGTCTGTCCACAAACACTTATATCACATAGGGTTGGATCCATAAGTATTTGGACAGGCACACCATTTGCATTGATCGTCATTCAGCTATTGATAGTCAAATCAGGAATTTGTTTCTAACGGAAACAGGATGGTGAACTTTTCAAAGGATCTTTAGACTTTTTGCTTGTACTATAATACTGCATCATTGCATGTTATTTAATAAACACATTCTGCCTATTACATTTTTTGCTGAGCTAGAGAGTCATCATATAGCAATGGAGTATAAACATCTATTGATCAGATTCAACAGATGATGGTAGATCATGTTCGAATATAAACACACACAAAAAATAATAATTAAGCACCTCGATAGAAATGTCGTATTGTTGCTAAACTTGCAGTCGTGTATCAGGAAGATCGGTTACAGTTTGATTAGACACTGGGTCTTGCCACAAGAGGGCATAAAAGTGCTTCCCTTTTGCCCTATAAAAAGGCTCTCAGAGGCTACTATAAATGTGATTTGTCCTCTTGTTTTGATTTATTTATACGAAGCTTCAGTTTGGTGTTAATTTATTCATTCACTTTATTACCTGAGAGTCGCAGGGGAGCCTGTGTCTAGTCGACAGAATAGGGCCCAAAGCAGAAACAACAGTACAGATGTGTTGGACAGACATGAGGTTGAAAAGATTCCAATTTTCCTTTGATGTAAGCAATAACAAGCAAGATGCACAACCTGGCTTCCTAATCCAAGCCCTAATTGTTACTAAAATCCAATGTTGAGCCCTTATTCGATATGAACATGTGGTCTGCAGTTTACAGTGATTGATCCCGGGGGGTGACTATGGCTGAAATCGTGTCGGCTTCAGCCAGGTGGATCTGGGCAAAAGTTCAGCGTCTGCGCAGCACAAAAAGTTTCCTCAGCTCAAGCGTTTCTTACTCGTTCTCAGGGAGAAGAGACGGCCCAGTATTTCATATCATCCTTTTTATTGTCCTGGCAAGGCACAGAGTAGAATTGGGAAATGTTGTGTAACTCAAATATGCAGCCATTCTCAGAGACTTGCCTGTCTTAAACATATGGAATTGATATTCATTGAAGAAACAAAAGTATGGAGACAGTTTTTTTCTATTTGAATTTGAGAAGTTTAGCCTAGGCCCAAAGTTAGTGGCCAGAAGTTACAGTGGCAAGACTATTGCCAAAAAACTCCCAGCTGAGCCAGATGCCAACTCAGGCACTTTCAAATGTATCCACCTCCAGATCTCACCTCCAATGGTCTTCAGGGTCCATCAGGCACTGCCCTGTCTGCAGTGCCCAAGCAAGGTCAGTCTTCACCTCAGGTCTTCATGGTGGTAGGCAATCATATTAGTCTGTCACAATGCATAAACAGACCTCCTAAAACATTATCCAATTGTCTGGTAGAATCGGTTCCCCATTTGAGTCTTTTTGGCAAAAGTAAAAAGCCTTCATTTAGTTTTTCTTGACCACTGGGCATCTGGCTGCTCATTTGTTGCCTAGGCTCTTAAGATTGTAAGCCTCATTTGTGGCTATGTTTACTGAACTTTTTTTCTATGCACAGAAGACTGAACAAGTAAAGTTAAAAAATATTGAAACAATCTGGTCCCATCTCAGTCCACTTTTTGTCAAGTCAGATACTGTATTTTTTGGTGGTGATGTACCTAATTTTTTTATTGGGATTCTTGCATAGTCAAACAAAAACAGGTTACTCGTTGGAAAGGGATCAGTGTTAACAATAACATAGAGATGTGTTGTGGAGTGTCCACATGCTTCTGGTTCTTGTACAGTACTGTGCAAAAACCTAGACCACCACTAGATTTGTTGTTTTAGCAATGGTGCAATGACCATATATAACATATTGCTGATGGTTGGACCTAAAAATTTCCAAAAACCTAAATAATCCTCTTTTCCACTGACCTTCTTTATAATCATTGGAACAACCTTAGGCAAGGCGCCAATCCATTGTAGGCCAAACATACACACACTCACACACACATTCACACAATATGGGTCAATTTAGTATACTCAGTTAACATAAAGTATGTCTTCCAAAGTACATGAAGTAAACTTATGCAGACATGGGGAGGATATACAAAATCGACCCATGCAGTCTCACCAGGATCTTCTCGCTGTGAGGTGACAGTGCTACCCACCAAGCCACCGTGCCGCCGTATGGTAAAACAATATATGTAAATAAGTATATATTCTAGAACAGTGGTCTCTCCAATCTAATGGTGGCCTAAGACTGTATATCCACAGACAAACTGCTTTCCCCCAGCCTTTACAGCAAATCCCCAATTTGTCACACTGCACAAGAGCAATTTGTTAGCACCTCAGGCAGAGCGTTCCCCTGAGCACAAGGAGCCATCAGGACCGGGTCAGTTAAATTAAGTAAGTGTTTCACTTTCGGCTCTCAAGAATTTAAAACCCTAAGGTTAACTGGACGTTTCTGTGATTGGTAGTTTTTGGAGATTTTCTAGTGGAGGGTTCTTGCAGGAACCGAACAAAGGAATGGTGAGAACAGATGGAAGGGGACACCAAAGAGAAAGCTGAATGGTAAAAAGTGGGTTTCCTCTTCCCCTTCCTAACCTTGATTCTTGGATCTAAAGGCTGTGGGCTACTAATTGTAAGGTTGTAAGATCAAATCCAAACTCCACCAAGTTGTGACTGTTGGACCCTTGAGCAAGTTCCCTGCTCAATTGTACACCCCTAGCTTTGTTAGCAACCTCCTTAGAACATGGGAAATGTTTATTATGGCTAGTTGGTACAGAGAGAAAGATTTGTGCAACCGTTATGCAACGCTGGCAAAGATGAGATCCAGGTCACTTTAACGTGAACGTGCATCATGAGAATCGCTAAGAAACAAGTGTTCACATTTAAGCTGTGATTATTTGACTTTTCTTTTACTAGCCTTCTTTGCACTTTGATCGCTGATCCTTATTTCTGTACAACTTGTCCATCTTTATTGACGCTACAGTTCGTAGAAACTCTACACTGTGTGCTGTTGTGCAGCTGTAAGCAGTCAGGGGCTGGAGACATGGAGGAGGTGATGTGCTGCCAAAAAGCAGGGGAGCTGCATAACCCATTCCGGCTCGTTTGGACCACGTCCTTCATTGCTGACACTGAGTGGAATGGGACGATCTGGTTGAAGGTCATGTAGCACCGTGTTTCTCCTGCTAAAGCTATTTGGCGTGGGCTAAAACATTGTGATCACAAATCCCTGTGTTTGTGCTTAGAAAGTACCTGGATGTATCCCTTGATGCTGATACCAGAGATATCAGCGTGCTTAATGAGTGTTTTAAGGCTGGGTGCTGAGTAGGCTTCATGGAGAATGATAACACAGGTTTAGAAAGCCTAAAAATAGTTATTTGCAAAACGATTTGTAAATTATGTGTATTCCTTTATATATCTGTAAATTATATGGTATATAAAGGTGCCAAATACATGCAGTATAACGTTGTGGTATACTAAGAAAGAATGCATGCTGTTCTCCAAAAATGACTCCTTTGTATGCAGAAAAATAAGCAGAACCGCTGTGCCATAGGTACAAACCTCAGTAAAAAATGTCTTTAATGTCTTTAGTATAAATCTTCATTTTTATTTGATCAGGGATATCTTCTGGAAACCCATTAGTGTTAGTATCCGCAAAGAGCACCAGTCTAACATTGGGCATATCTCCTAGACACAGTTGGTAGCCATATTATCATCTCCATATTGGCATGGTTTGGGAAAAGGAGAGCAACCAGAGTCCAAGGAGGATCATTAGACCCACTATAATGGGGCACAACTACAAGTGCAACATTTCTCTTAATGCTCCAGCATCGTTTCAAATGGTCACAGTTTCTTTCAATTTTAACATGTTATAATGTTCATCCATAAATATTTAAAATTAAGTTAGTACCCAGTACCTAGGTAAAAAGAGCTCATAGTTACAGGGGTTGGACAATGAAACTGAAACACCTGTCACTTTAGTGTGGGAGGTTTCATGGCTAAATTGGACATTAATTGCACATTGTACCAGTAAGAGCAGAGTGTGAAGGTTCAATTAGGAGGGTAAGAGCACAGTTTTGCTTAAAATTTTGCAATGCACACAACAATATGGGTGACATACTAGAGTTCAAAAGAGGACAAGTTGTTGGTGCACGTCTTGCTGGCACATCTGTGACCAAGACAGCAAGTCTTTGTGATG
>JAUZSU010019211.1:0-10818 GCA_034780255.1 Parotocinclus maculicauda
AAATGAGCGAATCATTTTATGATGTAGGCCGAAATTGAGCTTCCCCTCCTTGAAAGACCAGCATCCGCCACTGGTGTACATGCACGTTATTATTATTAGCTGATTTCATGGGGGTTTTCTACAACCAAGGACTAATGTGATTGTCCCTGGTCTTGCACTCAATAGCCGTTTCCGTACACAAAAACCAAAAACGTGTACATTTTGTTTCTGTCCATAACACAAAAGATTAGCAAGATTAGTCTTGCCCTAGATTGAAATATTAATGGGGATTCATCTTTGTTTAGTCCTGGAGTGAGACCTAGACTAAGCCAGCCATGTGTCAAGCACAGACTGAATCTATACTTGAAGAGTTTAAACTTTGAACCTGAGACAAATTTATGGCATTACTGACAAATTTTAATTTAAAATATTTATCTGTATTAATGACATTTATGTGCTTAAAATTATTTTCTCAGGCCTCGATTCCTAATACAAATAATAATACAAAGTAAACAAGTGTAGAATCAACAAACTAACAAACTAATAACTAATACTAATATTATAACTTAATTAATATTTAATTAATATTTCAGTCACAGCTTTTATGGTGATACCCCAATCAGGAGCTCATTAAATAGAGTCAGGAGTGTCTGTTCTGGAATTGATCATTGGATTTTGAAGAAACAGAATAGTTTCTAATTTTTTCTACAGAACCACTGTATGTATTAACAAAGTACCACCAAACAACTAACAGTAAGCAATCAGAGACTAAAAAGGGGGTCATAAAAGTGCCAGACAATGCAAAAATCCACACGCTAATTTTGTAGAGCTGCTGCCCTATAATCATTGGAAACTGTCAACTTGTAATTTCTTATTATTCTTATAATTAAAGCTGAAAAATATCAAATAAGAGGCAGGTGTAATCAAAGACAAGAACACTTCTTAACTCAATTGCTCCTGAAACACTTGGTTATTGGTGGTTGGTAGCAGACGAGATATGGCACACATCAGGTGTAACATGGTGAATGCTGGAATCCCCTGGTATAGCCGTTGACAGAACACGGTCAAATGTCAGCACAGAGGTCAGAAAGGGAGACTTCCAAACACTGATTAGGATTCATTTTAACTGCCTGCGAGTTTGTAGATTCACACTTTAGAAAATGTAAGAAACCTTTTCACGGGCTGCGTCCATAATACTCACAATGATCTGATGGTGCAGTAAAACGTTCTCTGGCTCGGTTTCACCTTCTGTAGATCAACGCTGTAGTACTCTTGGGCTCTGCCTCTGTTTTTCCGTCCACCTCCCCTCCGTCCATTCGTCTGTCTGGCGCATGTGCATGGGTCCTGCAGGGGGCGTCCTGCTCCCCTCCCTCAGCGCTCAGGGAGATCTGAATCTGTTTGGAGGAGGCCGTCTCTCATGTCTCCTGTCTTTTGCTGCTCCTTCCAGTCACGGCAGAGCTCGGGAATGCTGTCATGCCGAAATTCAATCCAGGTTCCATCACCCTAAACTCGCCGTTCGCCAGTCCCGATTTAGAATATCTCCACTCGCCTGTTCCTTCTGCCTTTTAGCAGTGTTTCCATAGTTGCTGCCTTGTTGTAACATATAGAATAAGTGTATTCTTTTTACAAGCAGGTTCTGGTGCTGCAGGACTTCACAATGCCTGGGAACTACAATTGTATTCTCACTTTTGGTTATTGCCTGTGTGGTGCTTGGCATGTTCTCCCCATCTCCACATCTGTATTCTCCAGGTCCTCTGGTTTCCTCACACCACCTAAAAACGTGCCAGTGGATTAGCTCCTCTAAATTACCCCTAGATGAGATAAGTGAGTAAATGCGTGAGTGTGTGATGCCATGCCATGGCAGTCCATCCTCTCTAGAATGGTTCCATTTACAGTTACATTTAGAACCTTTAGCAACCGACCTCAACTAAATAATCTACAACGGATATCGTTCAACCCATTTGGAGATAAGGGTAATCTTGTTCAAGTGCCCAAAAGGTGTGATTGTGATTTCAAACCTCTTGACCAGAAGGCTAGTGTTGCTTAAATGGAAAGATAAGTAAAGTGCTAGGGCTGGGTGATGTGACCTCAAATCAATATCATGATTAATTAAACATTTTAACTTTTTACGATACGATTACAAACTATTAAATCTTTGCCGTTTTTTCGAATGAAAATGTGCATAATGTTGTGATTTTAAAATGACAGGACAATGACAGACAACAAAACACACACCAGTGAACTATTTATCTGTGATTTCGATCAAATGAAATGGCAGCACACATCTACTGAAATGAAAATGTCATGAAAAAGGTCAAATTTAAGTCATAAGTTTAAAAGCAGGTTTCCTAAAGCTAGAACATACTTGTATTTATTGCAAACATAATACTTAACAAATGTTCATGTGAAAATAACTTGAAAACAAATATTTGACGTATTGTAAAGTGAAATTTTAACGAGGTGTTTAAACCCATTGAGCCCTGTTGTAGCTGTGGGCACCACATCCTTCGCATTATAGTGAAAATTGGCACCCTTTATTTCTTTTCAGATTGTGTAGCATTTGTAAATGCTTGTGTTATTGTTAGCTGCTTTGTGGAGGCTTTTGTTTCTGGGAGATTACGTCGGTTAAAGGTTCTAAATATTTCTTTCAATTGCCAATTTTTTGTTACTCCATATACATGTATGTCATTTGGCAGGCGCCATATTAGAGTGACTTACAACCCAAGCAATTGTGGGAAAAGGATCTTGCTTAAGAACCCACAAGTGGTAGCTTGGTCGAGGTAGGGTTTCAACCCTGAACCTTCCACAGTCCAATACCATAACCGCTAGGTTATAAAATATCTAAACTTTATTTGTAAACGTGTTATTACTGATGTTGGAATTGTTGCAGTTAGACAGTATGGATAGTATTTGATAAGAACTGTCTGTTGTTATTTGTATTTATGTTATTGGTCTTATTCATAGTTCTTGCCTTTTTTTTGTCTTTTTTTTCCTTTATTGCCTGGATGTGAGAACATTGTGAAACTAGGATGTTAAAGCACACTGGGTTAGTGTTTGAGAGGAGATGTATGGAGTATTTATTTAACCTGTTTTGATTTTCTCCTGTTTTCGGTTCTTTTGATTTTGACCAAAAGAAAGAAAAAAAAAAGAAAATGACCAAAGCTCTCTAAACATTAAAGGAACCTCAAGGCATGTGGGGAACAGTTACTGTATTTGTGAGTTGGTTGAGGGCTCCTATGATGCTTTGGGAAGTGATTACCAGTGGGAAAACCAAGGCATGAGCTGAAAGGCAGGCATCCATATTACAGGAATAAACTCATATCCGGCATCTGGTTACAAATATGGATTTGACTTATGGAAGGTTGGCGCTGATGATTTTCGGCGTAGTTCTTTATGTTTTATTTAGCACTGAGCTGAGCTGTCAGGTTGCCAAACCACACTGTTATGCATCCGGTCAGTACGCTTTCTATAGAACAGAGTTCTAGAGTTTATTACAAAAGGAATGTACAGAATGTAACTGCCTCTTTAAACACACTCTCTACTCTAATGGCTTCTGCCACCTAACGAGGATACAAAATGAGAAGCACTCATTTAAATTTACAAACAGAGAACATCAGCATAAAGCAGCTTTACAGAAATGCGGGTCCAAAAGCTCTAATAAACACGTTTTATAGTAGAGTAGGGTGATAAAACTGAACCAGAGTTAGAGTTCAACCCAAAGCCCTTTGGCCTCTGGAGTATGAACCAAGTTTGCTGTCTACGCAATTCCTCCACGCAGTTAATGTGATTGCTGTTGTCACATGCAACGTGATCCTTCACTACCACTCCAGATTACCCCCATACCCCCACCCAATATAAGCTCCATTTGTAACCAACCATCACCTGACCTGAACCCGGGTCCTCAGTAGCTGACAGAGACAGCAAACTCTGTTCTTCCTGCTTAGGCTGAAGGAAAGATAATGAATGAAGCTTCCTTGCTTATGTTGTTTATGTTTTTTCCTGTCCACTGTTCGTTACAGGGTGTAGAACTAGCCCCAGCGGCTTTGTTCTCAGCACCAAGCCCCATGAGCCGCCACTGCTCCCTCAAATGGATGTGACAGGCCATACATTCATTTGAACCTTCTAGTTCATGTTTAGTTTGAACTTAGTTTATGATACTGAGCTTTTTTCTCTACAGGTATGTATCATTTAACTTTTACATTATATTCTGTGAAACAGAACGTTGACCGAAATTGAGAATAGCATAGACACATAGATGCCGAATGTTTTATTTAATATATTTGACTAATATGAATTAAAATATATTATGAAAACATTTAGCACAGTAATGTTCTGTACAATACAGTCTTTACATCTTATAGTAAACTTGATATACTTACCGATAACAAAAAAACAAAAAAGCAACGGAAACTAGACCGTTTCTCTACCTTTCGAGGCTGCGATCCCCTTTTTGCCAGCAGGTGTCCTCAAAGATTAGCTTTCAGAATCACGTGATTACATTGATATAATTACAGTTACATGGTTAAATGGCTCAAACATTTATTTGTCCGAAAACAGCTTTGGTTAAAAACCATAATGAGCTACAAAAGGTAAGAGTGGAAAGTAAATTTGCATAAACAACAGAAGAAAGAAAAAAACTTACAAGGTGTTTCGCTTGCCTCACATAGATCACTTACTTTTATCGTTCACAATATCCAATACAATAACAGAAGACATGACTGAGCTGTGAATATTTTTTTTTTATTTCTGTCCCAACTGTCAAACTAAATACAGGTAAATACAAACTAAATACGCTGTAATAAAACGTCCGTCTTATGAACGTCTGTTCATTTTAAGGACCCTTAAGTGAGCAGAAAACACACCCCAAGAGTCAGTGATGTTGTGTGTACCAGCTATTAGTGATTAGATCATTGTTATTTAAAACATATGTTTGTCAAATTAATATTTTGTTACATATTCATTAAAACATTTCAGGCATTTACAGGAAATCACGTCAAAGCCTTTGGATTAGGTTTATGTGGGTTTGATCAAAGGAGGTAAATTACAAAGTATCATAAAACTTATTATTGTTGCTTACTATTTCTTCAGATTTTTTACTGTACATTTGAAAAAACAGTCTCGTTACTTTAGCTTTTATGAATGTATATAATGTATATTATAATTCATCTGTTGTATTTAACTATTTATTTTTTCATATTAGTTAGGAAATTCTCGTCAAATGGGGATTTTGAAGTTACAGTTACAGTTTTGAAGTTACAGTTACAGTTTCTGCGTTACTGAACATTAGCATGTCTAGTCTAACGATTTGGCAACTCTTCTAGTTTGTACTGGTTTGTTATGTCTGGGAATGAATGTTCTGCTTTTGCTAAAGATTATTCATGCAGTTGTCTCTTTTCCTCAATAAAACATGTTTCAAAAATCAAACAAAATATTTTTAAGAAGTACTTTTACTCTTTGACTTGGGAGCATTTTAACTTTCACTTTCAAACACCGAAAGATGTGCCCGTATCACAAAATGTTGCTGTGCCTCCTTTAAATATGGCGAGGTAAAAAGGGTTGTTGATTTTGTGATTTCTGTCTCCCTCTGGCGATGAAAGTGTGGTGGTGCAATGTGTGTATATAGGGAAGCTTGGTCAGGTGACCGAGGTTTTCGGTTTGCTCAGCAGAAGATCAGCAGCAGGTCCGAGCAGAGCTTCTCTCCGTGTGTACAGATCATGGCCAGCGCACTGCGATATAACAACAAGGTGGTGATTGTAACCGGAGGGTCGAAAGGTATCGGCAGAGGCATCGTCCAAGTCTTTGGTATGTTCATCAACAGGGGAGGGAAAAGGGAATAAATGAAACAGGAAGCAAACAAAGTATGGGAAAGTCACTAAACCTGTTGCTTCTATTTGTTTTTGGTTTGTTTGTCTGTTTCAGTGCGGAACGGTGCTAAAGTCGTTTTCTGTGCCAGAGGAGGTAAATATTGTCTTTCTGAATGTGTTCTTTTAATTATGTACTTCTTTGTAATTATAGTAATTGTATATATCTTAAATACTGCAGTCAAATTATCCTATAGAACAAAAAAGGAGCTGAAATGTATCAGGAGGTTCATTCAGTTCAGGTCCTGAGCAGGTGAGGATGGGGGCCTAACCGGCACAACATATCACAAAGCGAGAATAAACCCTCGATAACCAGACCGAATTAACAATAGCACTGATTATTTTGTTAGAACAGCGCATTAAGCTCTGGGATACATTCAACAATAAGTGAACAGCATGTTCTCGTGATAGAGGTGTTGAATGTGGGGAAAACCTGCAGGGGTAAAGGCATGAGCCGCTTCAACAAGCCACAAATCATTATGAGGCATCTTCTAAACAACAAGGCTTGTGGGATGTTCTCCTTCAGTAGTGGTGAGTCTCTGAAGACAGTGGTTTGAGGAAGGACAAACCACCAACTATCTACAGGGTGTTGGCATGAGAGGATGCAACAATTAGAAGGAAGAATGTGTAACAGTGAAGGACCCCTTGTTGAGCAAAAAAAGGACGAAGAAGGTATTTTTGGTACGATGTGGCCCTTTTTCATCACGTTCATGCTCAGAATTGTTTATGTGGCCAGTGAATGTGGGACGAAAACAAGCCCGTGCAGGGACAGTGATCTGAGTGATGATCTGCTGTTAAACCCTTGGTCTGGGAATCATGTGTTCCTAAACCACCAGGTGTTTTGAATGTTTTGGGCAAATGATGTATTTGGAGGTTAATAATTCAAAACGAGCTAATATGATACGCCCTAAAGAAGTTCTAGGAACCACTGTTTTATATTCAGTTGAGTTCAGTATTTTGTACCCAGCAGCCTGATCTTAGGACCAAGCCACAAGAGATGCCGTTCTATCTAATAGTTATATAAATGCAGTCAGCTGACTAGTGAGGGAACCTCCTTGTGAACATAGCGTGTACTTTATGGTGAAAAAATTTATTTTATTTCATGAAATACTGTATAAACAAGTACCAAGTACCAACTTCTGTTATTAGTGTCATAAAAATTGTCAGTTGCTCATTTAGGGTATAAACTTGGATTTGTAAAAGTGCTTTGAGACAAACTGTTGTAAAATCCATACACCCTAAAGCCATACGGAAATCCAAATGTCTTTATTTAATATACAGCACATGTTCAAAGTCTTTGACCACCATTAATGTAGACATACCATTGTTTTAGCAACAGTATAACGACCATATATAATTACTTTATAAGAATAGAGGCAATTTGGGTGAACTATTTAAAAAAACTTCTGTAGTGTCTCTCAGCTTCCTTGGGTGGCCAAGTTGTTCCTTCTGCAGTCTGAAAATGCTTGATCAGGAATGGTCTTTTTTTTAAAGGGTTGTAGCCAAGAAATTCCCTTTTTTTAAGGGGAAAGTGTGAAAAGGCTAAGATATGCTAAAGCTCACAACGATTGGAATGAAGATCAATAGATAAGAGTTTGAAATGCCCAGTCATCCACTATATATTATATATGGTCATGATGGCATTGCTAAAACAACAAATCTATTGGTGGCCTAAAACTTTTGCACAGTACTATGTGTTGTAGTTTACTAGAAAAAAAGAGAGATTGGTAACAGATTGGATTTATAGATTTCCTACCCTAAATAAACCCTATTAAATCCCGACTTGAATTCAGGATTTGTAATTATGATTATTTAATATTTAATCTATACCCGGTGCAGCGTTTAGCTCTGTTCTGGTCCAAAGTTCCCTGAAAGCTCATGTCAGTCACATGGTCTGGCAGCAGATTTGCTTGATCTATGCTTATTTGCTCTCAAGTTGAAGCAGGTAAAAGTCTGGAGAATGAGCTGAATAAAGCAGGACCAGGCTCAAGTCTCTTCGTGTCATGTGACGTGTCGAGTGAAGACGATATTAAGGTACGGATCAGGGCAATTAACTGTAACGTGAGCTGAACTTTAAGCTTCTGTTTAACCGTTTTTCTCTTTCACGCCTCAGAAACTGATCACCACGACCGTCGAGCGTTTTGGACAGATAGACTGTTTGGTGAATAACGCTGGCTGGCGTGAGTATCCTCGTTTTGAGTTCCTTAGTCTGTCCACGCTTCATTCCACAAGGTGGAAACATCCAGAAACATCCAAAACATGTCCATATTGCCCAATCGTGGGGTGCCTAGCTTTCATCTAGACCTACAGTGCCAGGAAAAACTTAGCTAACCATCTATAGTACATGTAGTGCATTTGCAGTTTCTAACCCCACAGTTTGTACCCTGCCTTTGATCAGGAGATCGTTCTGTTGCATTTTACGTTTGTCAGGTTTTTGTCTTACAGGAAGCCGGGAGTACAGAGTATCATTAAAGCTCTGGGATGGAACCAGGAGCTGGAGCCAAAGAAAATATAACGAGGGCCAACTGAGACGCTCATTGTAATATTTGTATTTTTATTTTATTTAGCTATTTTCATACTATGTAACAGCACCTTAGCCAAAGAAAGCTGTACTTAAATCATATTGAAACCAAAATGAAAAACATGAAAAAACATATGTTGTTCTCTTGTCTCCTGTATTTGGGAATGAGGTTCCAAGACCCCAGTGTTACAGCACCTTAAACAATCTAGAAATAGGAGCCTTAAGATTTGGCTCTCTATACATTATGTAAGGACAAAAGAGACAAAAACGCATATTTTTCTTAATGTTTTTCATTTTGTTTTCAATGTGATTTAAGTATAGCGATTTATAGTACAATCAGTATCTCAGTTGGCCCTCTTTATATTTTCTTTGGCTCCAGCTCCTGGTTCCATTCCAGAGCTTTTATGGTACTCCAGAGTATTGACAGCTGCAACTGATTTCCATGTCCTCAAAGGGTGGAGATTTATAAATCTGGTGTATTGTGACCTGACCAGAAGGCACCTCCAAGACTCAAACCCAAAAAAACTGTCACTAGAATTAATACTTAGTTTCCTCACACAGATCCTCCTCATAAACCCACGGATGAAACGACAGCGGAGGAGTTTAAAGATTTACTCAACCTCAACCTTATAAGTTACTTCCTTGCATCTAAGGTGAGACTCTTACCTCTCTGACCTGTTAACTATGGTAAATAAATGAATACAGGAATGAGCCACTTAACGACCACATTACGTTCTGTTAAGCAGGTCGTTGACCAAAATGGACGTTGTGCGGATTTTACCGCAGTAACTCTTTAGGCTGCTTTAATTTAAGTAACACAAAAATGAGGGATTTCAAAATTAATCGGAAGAGGATCCCACAAAAACTGCTGGATAATCTGGTCCTGTCCATGCCCCATCACTGTCAGTGTGTTTTGACACTCTTGGGTGTACACCCTACTAAATATAATGTGTCCAGGTTGACATGCTTCTGTTAAATTCACCCCCATGAATATATCTCTTACTACTCAATCACCATAATTGAGTTTCTTTCTTTGACTTTTTATTTGCTTCCCTGATTATCTTGTTTAATGAAATAAAATCAAATGCTTTTATTTTTATTGCTTCATATTCATTCTGAAATATCCCCCCATTTTTGTGAGCCATGCAACATGTAAATGTGTTGGAGGGCTGAAATATAAGGCAGCAAACAAATGGTTAATACTTACAATAGGACAGGTACATACACTTACATACAACCATGTATAGCTTGGTACAAATAATTAGGGGAAAATCATCCGCACACACATGAATGATGGAGTTACACTTCTTAACTCTCTGCTTGTGAATGTCAGAGTTAAAAGACATTTTTTAATTTTGGGTAAAAGACTTTTAGTTTATTTCTAATGTGTTATTATTTTAAGACCTGGTCATTAAAGTGAACAAACGTTGATCAGACGATCCTCAAGTGATCATTCCTACCTGTACTGTGTTTATATTGCAGTATCTGTTGTTTTATGCAAATGTTTGGTCACCTTTTAAGTTGATCCACTCGTTATGTGAGGTCTAATGGTTCATTAAAATCATATTAAATGTTTAAAATTTATGTTGTTCTAAAATGTCCTCAGAGGTTTGTATAAGACTGTGCTGTAAGTAATTATTACACTCTCCCAAGCAAAATCTTTTGTTATGTTGTATATCAGTTCTCCATTCTGATGTTTTATGCATCAGTCATCAGTCTGTCATTGGAATTTTGTTCCTGTGTCAGTTAAATAAGCTTCTCCTGTGGTATGTGCTTCTGTTACATAACAACAATCGGTGCATGTATACTTCATTTAACCCCTTTCTCCCTAAAAGTGCCCTAAACATTTACTGCATTTCATGGGCCGCATGAAGATGCAAGCAGTCATCTCACAGCTCCAGAGATTCCCGTTTCGATCTCTTCCCTGGACTCCGCCTCTTTGGAGCATGCACTTCCTCCCTGTGCCTTCCTTTGTGTTGGTTGCTCGCTGCATTGGGACATTTCCTTTGTGTGCTTCAGTCTTGCGTGTCACTCGGTGGGTCTGTTTGGCTGGAATAACAGCAAATACCTGTATCACTACAAAGGTACCTAAAACAATTGTGTTTATTTGCTAATGAGCAGCAGTCAAAGAAGGTCAGGGTTTCTAAGGAAACCAAAACTGCTTTGCAAAGCTAATGCAGAGAGAAAACACAACAGTTCAGTAAAGCAAAGACGTTGACCAAGCCTAGGGTGACATTGGCAAGGAATTAAAAAATTTAAAATAAATCTTTATTTTTCAGCACTTTTCAATTTCTCGAGGACTATGTGGAATTAATACAAGGAAGGAGGAATAAATAAAAATACATGTTTATTTAAAAATAAAATGTATTTTATCTACAATTAATTTAAAGTGAATCTGGAAGAAAATTGAATGTACAAGAACAATACCGTTGGCTCTCCACCGGAGGGCGGAAAAAG
>JAUZSU010019222.1:0-10818 GCA_034780255.1 Parotocinclus maculicauda
TTCATTCATGAATGAAATAATGACATCTCTTTCTCTCTTTCTCTCTCTCTCTCTCTTTCTCTCTCTCTCTCTCTCTCTCTCTCTCTCTCTCTCTGTGTATAAATACATTCATTCATTCATTCATTATTTTTTGCTTAATCCACACAAGTGCCCACCTGACGACTCTGAGCGCAAGGGCAGGAACAACCCTAGATGGGACACCAATCCATCAACATCCTTTTTTTGCCATCAGTCAGCAACACATTTCATGCATTTACATGCACTTAATATTCAGACAACTACAGAGTATACATGCATTTAAGTAATCAGATAATGGGAAACCTCAGAGTTTACATGATTCAGGCAGTTACCAACTTTCTTTGCATGTCATAGTCTCCTCAAAGTGTTGGTATACATGCTATTAATACTCAAATTACTGGGGTAAAATTCAGCTCTCCTTATCTGATTTCTGAATTAAGGTGTGCTATATACATAGCCATTTAAATAATCAGATAACAAGCAACATTTTACCAAGTCACTGAGATTGAATCATATCTTAAACCACATGCTGTATAATACCTTACAGAATAATAATAATAATCACAGCTGCATATACTCAAGCTGGCATAGACACCACAAGTGCTAAAATAACATTAATCCATGTTATGCCTGCATGATTCCACAATATTCCGAAGAACATCTTGTGATGTTACTGAATGCCATTAAATACCCCAAAAATGCTTTGGAACTCAAGCAAATCTGACTGAAGTCTTCTTTCTTTTTGATCTTTGGTCTTTAAATAGTTGAAGTGAATTTTGTGGTGAGCATTGCGCCATTAATTGCTGCCATATGAATTATTCTCTATGAAGATCTCTGTTTATACAAAATCATTCAGAACCAAACTTAATAAATATACAAAACATTAAACCATTCACTTTTTAAATTAACATTTTATTCATAACTAACAGCCATATCTTTGGGCTCTGTTTTTAACTTGCATTTCTTCATCTTGACAATACTTTCATATTTATAAAATCTATACAAGAACCCTAGAAAACACTACACTTGCATCAAACAACCACCTGAAATGATCTTACATATGCTGGTTTTCCTGCTTTATGTGGACAGAGTGGGTAAATATACTCAAACAGATGCAGTATTTTATATCTGAGCAGTTATTTGTAACTGCCAAAACATACTGTAAAATGTGTTTACATGTATATATCCTTTTTGTACTATATTTAATAACATGTTTCAATGTAATCTACTGCCAAGACAAATTCTTTGTTAGTGACTTCTTGCTTGACCAATGAAATTAATGCTAATGTTGATTCTGATAACACCACTAACACAGCTGCTGCAATTCCCAGGACAGGAAAGTCAAAGAGATGGTTGTTAAGCCAGTCAAGAACAGCATTTGCTTCCTCTCTAATTTCACTTACGATCTTTCTCCTTTGCATTAGGTCTGCACTCTTTCACTTAGTCATTTTAATTTTATGTTGTATTTTTCTCATTATTTTCATCTCTCCTGGGGCTATTGTTTGCTACATAGCTGTACCAGGCATAAAGCACAAATGTCTTACAGTCAGGAAATATTGTACCTGCCTATCCGTATTGCTGCATCGACATAGGACATATCTGTCATTCTCACATACGCACACACCGGATTAGGAGTGCATTGCTCACATATCACTGTGACAGCTGCTGTGCAGAGAGGCATTAGTGCTGTTTCTGGAGAGAACATCAAACACACATATACACGCAATATACAGCATGTACAGCAATACCCCCAAACATTGTTTCCCAGAAAAATAATATGATTAGGAAAATACTTATTGTTGTCACTATTGTCATTGCACAATATAACAAAATTTAAAATAATTAGTAAAATATTTAATTATTAACACATATTATTGATGTAAATGTTAAATCAGATCGTAGATTAGGAATTAGGTCAAGAGTGAGAAAAGTCCAGTAGATAACTGATTCACAGACAGATTCACAATGAATGGAGAGCAAGAATCTGATTAACTGATTATTTGTGATTTGTAAGTAATCAAACTTAATTATCAACCTCACCAATCCATCAATTAATTCCAAAAGCAATTAACACCAACATACTCCTATATAAACTGGGCACACAACCTACTCCTAAATAAATCTGGCCATTTACTGTGTCAGATTGATTCCGGAGTGATTCCAGGTCAGGAAAACCACAAACCAGTGACAGGGTGTTGATTCCCAAAGCTAATTATTATTAGTCAATTGTGAATAGAAACTGAAAATTACCATTCTTAGCTAATGATATTTAATCAGCCTTAGATACAAACTCACCTTGACTATTTTATTTAATCATTAAAAATAGCTGCTTTCTGTTCCAGGGAGTATTGTATTTAAAAAAATTCTGTTCACTAGGTATTGTAATCTGCCAATGTAATGTTATGAGAAGGGTCTTGGGGACGCCACGAGAAAATCCCTAGTCTCGCAAAATCCCCAGGATCCCCCACGAGAATTTAGTCAGAGCCCAAGATGCAACATTCACAGACAGACTACAAGTATAGAAAAACAAAGGGGATATTTATTAAATAAATACAAAGCTGGACTGGCAGAAAACAGGTCGAGGGGTAGGACCCCAAATCTGGCAACCACTGGTGGCGACAGCAGGTCCCGTCCATAATCTGGGCACGACGCTTACGGTGGAGCCTCGCGGCTGTTGGCTGGAAATGCCAACCTGGCCAAGCCACAATCGAGGCATTGGATGATGGTCAGCAAGATGGTCCTGGAACAGCGACCCCAGGCGAGTAGAAACGGTCGCTGATCCAGAAAGGCCCATCAGTAGGAGTCCACGCTTCCTGCGGGACAAGCTGGTGATGCCGGGAATCAGAAGACCTGTGAAGGTGAAAGCAGAAACCCCCAAAAATCAAAAGCTGCCCAAACCAGCTAAAGAAAGGGAGAGCATAGGTGACAAAACATAGTAAATAATAATAAGTCCAAAAGCCGTGAGTCCAAATGGCGTGGAGGTAGGTGCTCTCAGAACGGTGAAGAGTGTAAACGGTCGCCGAACCAGAAATCAGTCCAACGTGGAACCAAACAACATAGAGTTTCTGCCCATGTTTCTGCCCAGAGGAGAAATCCAAAACCCAAACAGAGCTGAACGGAACAGAACACTAATATTAAATGGATGCCAATGTAAGAGACAAATAGTAGACGAAGGAAGCCAAAATAACGTCAAGGTAAGTAAAAAAAAGAAAGAAAGAACACAAAACACTAAGGGAGCGGGAAAAAATAATAAACCGCGGCAAAAACAAAACAGGCGAGCCCTAACAAATGTTTTTTATCCCTTAGGATTACTTGTTGTGTACCTGTGGTATAAACATTCTGGCATAGCAATGTAACTGGAGTCATGACTTGATGCATGCTCAGTAATACAGACATACAGACAAAGGTTCAGCCAGCCTTAGCACATGGACACCACCGGCCAACAATAGCAGTGAGGAGAGGAATGCACTCACAACTCTTAGTAACAATATAGACGTCATCATCCTTCATCTTGTAGTGGTACAAGAAAAAGGGCGATTGGTTGCCTGTAGCCATTAGAACAAGGCAATGCTATTGACCTGTTCCTGTACCACAGATTATACCAAAGGGAGATTATATTTTGTCTGTGTGGTTTACCTAAGAAACATAAACAGTATGTCTAACTCAGTGACTTGCGACATCTGGCATTAATTCCGAACCTGTTGATAGGCAGCGTGGATCATCACATTCAGAACACTATGGAATATGTGGATACTGTCAGGGACATCATTGAATCTTCATACGTGTTCCAGTAGTTGAGACAGTAGAGATAGTCCATATGAAATTACAGGATGACCACTCTCAGCAATAGGACCAACCTTAACACTGACCATGTGTGTTCATTTATGGAGCTGTGTCTTCAGTCCACCTCAAATTCATCAGGGTGGATGTGAAAAATGACAGAAATAGCCTAAAATAGCTTAAATTGTGATTGTAGATGGAGACATTCGAAAGTTTATGTGTATCATAACCTAACACATAGTGATAAGTATTTAATGGTTAAATGTTTAAATTATCCATTTGTTGCACAACTAGTGCCAGAACAGGTCCTTCGCCACAGAGTAATGCAGCGTATACTGTTAAGTGCTGGGAGGATTGGCAGGAATTGTACATTGGGGAGACCAAGCTGCTGGGTAGATACTTTGAATAAAGTGGCAAGACAATTTACACAGTGATCCCATATACAATCACATCAGGTCAACATGCACCAGTTAAAAAATCTACCAAATTTGAAAATTAAATTAAAATAATAACAATAGAAACAGCCTTGTTTTTGTCAGTGTCAATTCTGTGCCAATAACGGTCTACTACCTGATCACTGGTGGCCTGATAGTTTCTTTCAATTGGTGGGTAAGTAGAAGGTGATTTACAAACTGTGCAAAAAGTGGTGCTTGATAGTTTATGAAATTGGGAATTATCTATATTTATGTCAAAAACATGACAGAAAACTTACCATTACTGCAATTAAATGTTTTTGTAACTGTTGCACATCGGCTGGGAGGAATTTTACCCCATTTCTCTGTACAGAGCATTTTTGTGGTCTAACGACTTGTATGGTAAGGGTCGTTATCTTGTTTTAAGAGCCACTTTTTCATTTACATTTATAGTTACATTTACATTAGTAGTTGCACTTACAGAGAGCAACTTATATCTCACAACTTTAAAAAAAATGTGGGTTAAGGACCTTGCTTTTGCAACCACCAGTTTCAGTTTGGCAAAGGTGGGATTGGACCCTGTACCTTCTGATCCACAGTCCAGAACTTTAACCACTAGGTTACCACAATCCATTGAGATTCAGTTCATGGACAGATGACCTGACATTTTCCATTATAATTTGCTGGAATAAATTGGAAATTGTTGTTCCATGGTGGAAAGTTGTCCTGGCTCAGATGCAACAAACCATGTAAAAACATAATACCACCCACATGGTGCTTGTTGAATGTAGTATTTTTAATCTCCAGACATAATTCGTTCATTCACACAAAATTTTCCAATAGTCTTCTGGAATGAGTTCAAACTTATGAAATGATGTACTAAGAAAGCATGTTGTGTTCATACCATGATACACTGCCACAAACATGCTGTGATTAGACTTTGATAGGTACTTTTTCTTTAAATACATTGCACACTCATGCCTGATTGTTATCCAATTGATTGAAAACACCTCCTGCTCATTTTCCTTTTCAAATTTACTGCTAATTCCAGAGATTTTACATGCCTTTGCCACAAATATATAATATAGTATCTAAAGTATAAAATATAGTATAGTATAGTATAGAATGTTATAAGTATAGCATTATTGTATCACTTTAGGGTTTCGCCAACGGTGCGAGAACGCTGGCATGTTGGCTGTCGCTTTGCACAGGCTTCTGCTAATCTTACCTTTATCTGGATTCTCCTTTTTTGTCTTGATCTGTTTTTTTCCAACTTTTTGTGCTGTTTGTCTTGTCTGGCTCCTATTCTGCTGTTGCTGAAGTGAATCTGCTCCTCGGCTCGACTAGCAAGCTTACCAGTTTAGCGCTTTAGCGGGTTTGTGAAATGCGCTTTATAAATGCGAATTTGTTGTTGTCGTTATCTTGGTATATGTCTTGTGTGATAATATGATGATGTTTAGGTCATATTTCTGCAGAAGTCTAGAAAATACTAAAGGGTTTCTAAAGGTGAATTCCAAAATTTTAAAGCACTGTTATATCAGCAGATGTGTTACAGTTAATGCAGTAAGTAACTATACAGCTACACTTAACAGTTCCCACACTATATGGTAGTGACTAATAAATACAGTACATATATGTACATGTACATGTAAGGTCAATACACATTATTTCTAGTTTATTACATACAGTACTCATCGCTCTCCCTTTCTCTTTCTCTGTGTGTGTGGTTTGTAGGGTTGCGGTCCTAAAGTCTACAGTTTCATCCGTGGCACCAAGCAGCTGCAGGTTCTACGATTCCTGGGCATGTCTCTTGGAGTAGCACAGATTTTGGCCATGACCTTAACCCTCACACTTCTTTGGGCACTTTACTATGACCACAAACCGCCTGATCCCGCTCCTGTTGACCATATCACACACACTCAGTGCCCCTCTGAAGAGTCCCAGATGTGCCCTCGACCATCTGATCCCTGCAGTAAAGTTTAAGATGGATCAGCTCTTTTAGCGAACACTACGTGGCACAAGTTGGCCTCATCTTAGATGGAAAATGCATTCATAGTTTTGTTATTACTCTGTACTGCCAGTTAGTTACTGAGCTGTCCTGTTTCTCAGGCTACTGTGACAATGTATAAGACTTGCAAACTCTGCTCAATGACAAGGGGACGAGGTAGAAAGTTATAGAGCACCATATACAGGGCTTTGAGATTGAACATCTGTATTTATGGTTCGAGTAGGACCCTTTGTTTCTGAAAAACACTAAAAACCCTTAAAAAACATTGAACTTAAAGACATTTAGAAGACATTTAGATCATGGTCAGATTTTCTGTTGCCTTTCCATGGAGAGGCACTAGAGGAGCAAAAATAAAACAACCTAAGATCAGGAATGGTTTGATAAGTGGAGGCCATTGACATTTTGTCCCTGACTTTATTCCAGTAGAACACTCTGGGACATTATGTTTCAGTCCATCCGATGCCACCAATCTGTACTTCAAGGAAGTCAGTGATGTCCTGGTCCAGATGTGGGAGGAGATCCTGCAGGGCACAATCTACCGTCGTATTAGGAGCATGCCCCGACATTGTCCGGCACGTATACAAGGATACAGGATGCTGGTGGCTGGATATTTGGCTTGTGCACTATTTTCAGTTCAGAATTGACACCGAGGTGTTTAAAATCTCTAGCAGCACTGTCTGATCTGCTCATACCAGTAAAACACACCACCACTAACACATCAGTGTCACTGCAGTGCTTAGAATTATCCACCACCCAAATAGTACCTGATCTGTGCTGGTCCTGTGGGAGTCCTTACCTTTAGAGAACAGAGTAAAGGGTATGTAACTGTAGAACTACAAAGTACTTCTAAATGGTAAGTGAAACTGATAAAATGGAAATGTGTGTAGAAAATAGGAGGTGGTCAAAATTAAGTGACTAGACAAACATAGACACAGTAAATTTGCCAACACATGAACCAAGTGGTTAAAATTGCTATAAAATACTAATTGCTTGGCAAATAGCTTTTAATGTATTTTTCATGTTTTACCTCAACATGAAAAAAACTATTTTATATGGGTAACATAAAATTTACTGTTGCAATTGTTTGCTATATGCTAGACTATGAGGACATAATCAAAAAGAATAAATAAAGTGACAATTTGACTTTTCCATTTTCCATTGTCCTTTTTAGGACTTTAAATTCACTTTGATTCAGATGTTGACTAAAAGCCTTTGTTGTCATGACGCACACAAACTTGAGTCTTAAAATGTTTCAATTGTTCATTAATTTGTAGCTGCTCCATGTGTATGTATTTAGACATGTCTTAACTAGAACTGAAATCAATTGCAGCAATATTTTTAGAAGTTGCAGCTTTAGCTTTCTGTAAAAGAAAGTAGCATGTTTGAAGGTTAAATGCAAATATATTTATAATTGTGTAGCACGTACACTGAAGAATTTGTTATGTGTTTGAATAACAGTGCCTTTGACAGTTTCACTGCTTCCATTGTGTGTTGGTTGGATCTTCTCTGTACGTATCTCCAGACTGAATTTCAGTAACTTGAGGTAGTGTGCTTGAAGGATCCTGTCAGGGGCCGCATTTGTGCTGATGCTACCACTGGGGACAGCAATCGTGTATGCTGCTCTTTTGAAGAGACCTAAGTATTTTTTTGAAACAACTCTACACAGCTGCCTCTGACACCAGAGGGAGTCAAATGGTTATAGGGCAAACTTGTGATCTACAGATGGCAAGAAGTACAGAAGTAGACAGCAAAGCCAAGATAACTCTGTGCCCTGGTCCAAACCAGCCGCTACCGTCATAGTGCCATAGTAGATGAGACTTTATGATGCACACTGTGCAGTGTGTCCTGGGGTTCACACTTGTTGCAGCAAGTTAAAAGTAGTGTTTGGACAAATTTATACATAACACAACATTTTGTCCTCAAAGGATAGACAATGATCAAATGTAGCCTAAGTATCCATTAATGATCTGACTAGTCTATTAGACTGTATATCAAAATAAAAAAGGTTAATAGCAAAGTTATGACTTGTTAAAACCTCTTTGCTTTATCAGTTCTTATAAGCTCATTACTTATGCTGCCACATTACAAATTCAAGTAGTCATTACTTCCAATTGGCAATTAATGTTAATTAGAGAAACATTAATAATGAGGTCAGTGTAAAACATGTTATTCTGTTTAGAAATTCTGGTTAATTGCCATTATTTTTGGTTTACAAGGCCCAGTGTTGTACAGCTTTCTCAAGAAACACATAGATCCATGTGGCAAAAGCCCCAAAACAGAAGGCTTGATACAAAAGTATCCACCGTTTTTTTAAAAGAAGGCCCATATTTGAAACTGCTCAAGAGATTTGTTTGTTACATTACAGTCTGTAGTTTGAGAAACAAGCATTGTACAGATTCCCAGGTTTCCTAAAAATACCATTACCATCCACAACAGAAATCCCTCAGGGATGCTGCAGCAGTACAGGCAGAGGTTCAATTAAATTAACCTTATTTGATATTGTCCAATGGGATTAATGGCAGTAGAACAAAAAGTGGGAGCGAACGTTTGATGACTGGAAACAATTAGAAGCCTCTGGGGAGAGCTACAGAAGGTCTGGGCTAAAGTTTGGTGTGAAAAATGTCCCTCAATATTATAAATCAAATAAAAAATACTAAAATACTAATGCTGTAAATGTATGTAGATTTATACTGCTAAGAAGCAAAGAAAACTTGTTTAATAGAACCCTTGCATAAAATAAAAATACAAAGTATTAAAATAGGCAGTGTATTGATATTTATTTGGTAGTCACTCCTGAAGAGTATGACGACCCTGGCAACTACTGAAAATGTGTCCCTGACAAGAAATGATGATCAGGAGTGTTTAAGAGAGTGTTACTGACAGTCAGGGAGTATTTGTTGGCCAGCTGAAGGAGAAGTTGGTTGTGGTGGACCATGCATCACTAAGATGTCTGTGCAGTAATGTTTGTAGGGGCACTTGTCAAGGTGGGAGCATAGACACTGTACATGTCTCAAACCTGCCAGCACCAAAAGAGGGCTTGTCGGTCTGCGACAGGGAGAGAAGTAGGTTGCCAAGGTGGCCTACACAAAGATTAAGATGGGGGAGCATTGTGCAGATACTCATCCACCCTCTGGATCACTTGGCTAGAGGACCAAGTGGCAGGAAGGAGGATACAGACGACTTGTTCACCCCAGTGATTTCCCCACAGTGTCAACCTTCTGCTGATTGGTCTGCCCAGCTGTTATTTCGAAATACACTGCTCATACAGGATCTTACAAGAACTGCTGAACAATTTGATCTTGTCCATACCCCATCGCTGTCAGTGTGTTTTGGGTGTCCATACACTACACTTAACAGTCAGAAACGCTCATGAATATGTCACTTGCTGCTAAAGACAATAATTAAGTTTGCATCTTATTTGCATTATCAAAACTTTCTTTGAGTTTTCATTTGCTTTTCTGGTGATCTTGTTTAAATAAAATCAAATACTCAAAATAATCAAATTTTTGTGAGCAGTGTATGTTAAAGACACCTCGCTGAGTGCCATTCCTGCAGAGACGCTGAGGACACCAGAAAGGACGATTCACAGTCTACTCCCACCGCTTCACTATTTGACCCATACGTAGATCCATGAGCTTACACCACCTTGTATTTCCAGCCAGTCTCAATCCTGCTTAGCTTCCGAGATCAGACAAGATTGGGCGTTCTAGGAGTGGTATGGCCGATAAGATTGATAATCTGCTTAATTTATTTTAACCTGTTTTGTTTAAAAGGTTCTTGGTGATTGCACATTTTTTAACATTGAATCACAGTAAAGTATTTTGACTAAGGACAAATTAAACTACATGAACCTAAACCACATTTGATTGAAGAAAGACTAATCATTAAAAAAAATGAGTTTTAAACTCTATATATAAAGTTTTTGTTTATTTATCACAGTAAAATTTCAATGGATGTATGCAACAAATGTTTCTTCCCTCTTTATTTTTATAAGGTCTAACAGCCTTTTAAGGACCATCATCAATCAAAAGTACAATGCAAGTGACTACAGTTTTGGCCAACACAATGACCTAATATTTAGCGAATCGATACCAAAGGTCAAATATATTTTAGAAAACTTTTACAAGAAAAGCCCAACTAGTTTCTCAGTCCCTACAGGTGCTGCCATTTGGGACGTTCATAGATTTAGCAGAATGGCCACACAGACCACATTAAATGTCACAGGTGCACAGTAAATATAAAAAATAATTTTGGCAGCAGTGTAATTCATCCTACACCACAACTATACTCTGTGGATAATTTTAGGTCTTAAGGCATTAGGCTTTATTTTTCCTAATTTTACTCTTGCCTTTTAAATTATTCCAACAAATAGTGCATCCGGAAAATATTCACAGCGCTTCACTTTTTCCACATTTTGTTGTTACAGCCTTATTCCAAATTGTATTCAATTAATCTCTTTCCGCAAAATTCTACACAAAATACCCCATTATGACCATGTGAAAAAAGTTTTCTTGAGAGTTTAGAAAATTTATTCAAATTAAAAAACAAAGAAATCATATTTACATAAGTATTCACAGCCTTTGCTTAATACTTTGTAGA
>JAUZSU010019233.1:0-10817 GCA_034780255.1 Parotocinclus maculicauda
GTGTTTTGTTCGCATCCTCACCCGCTGGGGGTGTTATTCCCGTTTGGGACACACCACAGCAGAGTGATTTTTCCCCCGTTTTTGTTCTGTACTTTGGAGAGTCTTTTGCTCTGCCGTTTTAGTTATTTTTCCTATTTTAGAGCGACTTACGCTCCCCCTTCTTGCCGCATCTTTGGGTCCTCTATACAGTATCGTAACACTAATTAAGGCCTTTAAGGATTCCAGTAAATAGAGCCCATAGGGGTGTTTCAGACTCGGATCATTTCAGCATTTCTAGTGGTCTCAGACTGCTGAAACACAAACAAAATAAGCTCAGATCTCCAGCTTCTACTGAGGGTCATTTAGTGGTCGGCTTAATTCCTACCCTGTGAAGGTAAAACAGCTAAAAACCTCAGGGGTTTCCGTACGAAGCTGATGAAACTCTCCAGGACTCAATATGGCCCACAGATCAATATGATGGTCACTTTATACTATTAGATGCGCCTATTGACCTGTTTTTTAATGCAAATATCTAATCAGTCCATCTCAGGGCAGACTCTGGACATGGCATGGATCAGAGGAGAATGGCCAGACCGGTCCGGGTTGATGGAAAGGTAAACAAGTAAGTCAAAACAACTACTCCTTATAACTGAGGCATTTCGAAGAGCATCTCTGAACAAACAAAATGAACAATCCTGAAGCAGATGGGCTACCGCAGCAGAACACTAAACCAGGTTGCAATCCTGTAAGCCGAGGCCCCAGCTCACAGAGGCTCAACCAAATTAGAAAAAAGGCTGGAAAAAAAGGTCTCCATTCCCGCTGTGACGTCAGCAGTCATTTGCAATCATGTCCTGTAGGCTGAAAACCGAAGAGGCAGATGTTCCAGAACGAAACTACAACGAAAGAGGCAGATTACACCAACCTATTGACATGAGCAGTCCACAGAAGTGCTCTGTGTTCTCCACTTCCTCTCGATGATTCATTTATCCTCGCCAAGCTGGGACTCGTTAAATATTTACGGCATTTATTTAAGGTAAAGTGCTGATTTCTTGTTCGGGATTGCACACTGAACAACCGGAGGAAGCTTAAATAAGTTCTGATCATTTAGAAAATCGACAGAACGTCTAATTGTGCAAGACAGCATGCGCAGGCGTGTTGAAATATTTCCGATAATTACACCAGTAACACAGAAAAAACAAAATCAGCTTTTGACCGTGGCCAAGCTGAACTTAAGCTCTTACAAAGCGCTGCTTTTAACGACGTTTACCGACCTCAGTACGCTCTGCGAAACAGGTCGTTGACCAAAATATACATTGCCAGGACACAAGTATGGACTCACAATCATTTTGAGGAGAGACAAAGGGATGTTTTGGCAAGAAAACGGCGAGCAAACGATATGGAAATGCATCAGAGATACCGCTGAAACACAAGCGGACGCCTCAGCTGTTAGGGTTCCTAGCTCTCGCCCTGGAGCGTTCTGCCGTCCTGGCCGGTGGCAATCGGTGAGCCGGTTTATATCTGGTGCTTAATTTACAACCTGATGACGAACATCTGCTTTCCCTGTTACTTAAGTGCGGGTTCTAGCGTTGTTCCTGGCCAGGACGTCATTCACATGTGCACACCTTGACACCGTTGCGTTCACCTTTATGGTCAGCTGGTAACATCCAGGGGCTTAAGGTGCCCTCTGACGTGTACGGGGAAAACCCCCGAGGTACTTTTTTATTATAGTATAGTATTTTAAGGACACTTTAGGGGTTTCCCGTTCCTTACTCGTGTTCATGCTCTTTTTCGTCCTCGGCCACTATCGAGTCTCACTCCAACTGGCCGCTCGCCCTGATTGAGACACGCCCCGGCTCCACTTACTTGCGCCACACACGCCCTCTGGCGTTTCGGACTACCGCCGTGCCTCACGATTTAGGAGACGTCCCAAATCATCACCTTATCGTGCTATCTGCACGTCTGCCCCGTTTTGGCTCCCACCCGGGACGCAACACAACGGCGCGCCTTTTCTTCCTTTTGGTTTTCCTGTGTTTAGAAGCCTTTTGGTTCCAATTTTTCCCCCTTTTAGTTATTTCTATATTATTTTCCCATTATTATTATACAGCACGTCGTGGTGTTCCGTCATTCCCGCATCTTTGGGTTCTACCACATACCGTAACAACAGGTGGCTTTTTGCTTAAATTAAAGATAATTGTGACAAATACAGTAACGTACAGTTAATCACAGAAGCCAAAACTACGATATAAATCGATAGACAGTATTAGGAAAAAAAACGGAAGTTCAGCCAGAATGTGAACCGCTTTATATAGTTATAGATTTATAGTAAACAAAGCAGTACTACTTACACTAGGACAGGTACATACACTAACAAAACACCATTTGCAGCCTGGTACAAACAAGTAGAGGAAAGTCACCCACAAACACGAGGAGCTCGCGTTACACAAAAAGTCTCTAAACACTCGCGGATTTTTATTCCCTATTATAATGCCTTATCGTTGTTAAGACCGCGGACGTTAAAGTGAACCGACGCTGATCGGATGGTCGTTAATCTGCGTGTCTTTTAGAACAACAAGCAAAGGCTGGACCTGGTCTTATTTTCGGAACCTGATCGAGATTTTAATGGTGTGATTGTCTCATGCATATTCGTGTCAGGTTTTGTTTGTTTGCTTTATTTAAGACCAGTAAGACACGTCCACACCGGGCAAACTGAACGCGACCAATTAATCTAGCGCATTATGTCTTCGAGGCACTGTGGCACAAAGGCACGGTGAAATGAAATGTGGCAGCTCTGAAATGAAGCAAAATGCAAATGAAGTGGTGCATTTACAAAAGAAACGATACTACTCTGAGTATAAAGTGAGGGCAGTGCTAGATAAAATCAACACCCTGCCCCGTCCCCTAACCAGTGGGCTTTATGACACTGGAGGGTCGGGTGCTTGGGTCTCGTATGCCCTCATGCCACCTTCAGACTTTCCCTTATGGGTACGGGGACTGTTTACAATCTTTAAATCTGTCTGGTTTAATTTTTATTCACCAAGGCGAACATTTTAGGATTTTTTTTAGGATTCTCCCTTTACTGAGCAGCACCCCGACCTGATCCTGGTGAAGATCCTTATCCAGATTTTATAACTGGACCATATTTAACTGTTCAACCGATCCGACTTTCATTCAGATTCCTACGCAGGACGTTTTTTCTCTTTTCTCCATGTTTTGAAAGAGTCTTTATGCAAACCCAGATGATAATGGGGTTTTTCCAAAGAAAGTTTTCCCCCTAAGGTTTCTAAATTATTGGTATCAGAGAGTTTTGAGGCCATCGTTGCTCAGCTGGAGTCGAGACTTGGCCCCTGTAGAGCTGCTTTTGTGAGAATGTCTATTATAATTTGTTACACTTCAGACTAGGTGGGTAAGGGAGAAAGGGCAAGGATTAAACAGCTAGAAACACACACACCAGGGCAGTGGGAATACAGGAAGAACACAAGCATTAAGCTACGGCGTGCATACAAAGCAACAAACTAACCCGACGCCGCATAGCGCACTCTGAAGGAGATATACAAGAGGAATGTGAAATTCAAGGGTAGTCAGTGGGCTGCGGGTCTTTCCTGGTGGCATGAGAGACATGCCAACCTCTAAGGGGGTTGGTGTGGGGGGTGGGGGTACTAAAAAATACGATTTTTTCGGACGACTGTAAAATAATTCTTAATTATCCTAGAAACCAAACACGATTTTTCATATTCTGCAAACGCAACGTTTTTTTTTTCCATCCCCTGTCCGATTTTTCAAACCTTCGCCCTCACATGACCTCACTGAATAATTGGAGTCACTCCTGCGCCTCATGAAGCGGCTCCTAAACGCTCGCTCATGGTGTGGAACTGGATAGATCTCCTAAATCAAAGGATGGTCTTCACACTTAAAAACTGTTTCAGATCTTCACATACAACCACAAAACCACAAAACCACGCCCTGTTGTGTTAATTAACGATGAACGAGATTCGGCACTGGAATGAGGAGCGATGGATGAAGCCGAACACGGGACAGTGAAAGCAAAAGATCGTCCAGCACTGAAAAATCTACTAATACACATGAAAAATGGAAGTCGAATTCTAAGAGAGTGGTTTTTGTGACGGGAGAATTTGCAGAACTCTGTCTGATCTAAATAAATAAATAAACTTTATGTGAGCGTCATATCTCACTCACATTATACACACACACATATATATACACACACACACACACACTTACACACACTCACACACACACACACATATACACACTCACACACACTCACACATAATAATAATAATAATAATAATAATATTAATAATAATTCTTATTATAAAAACATATTACTACTACAACTACTACTAATAATACCAATAATACTGATGATAACAACAACAATAATAATAATTCCAATTATAAAAATATACTACTAATGCAACTACTTCTACTACTACTAATAATAACAAGTATAACAGTATATTTTTATAATAAAAATTATTATTATTACATTATTTTTTATTATAAGTAGCAGTATATTTTTATAATATTTTGAATAATAATAAAAATTATGTAATAATAATAATAATTATTATTATTACATTATTTCTATTATTAGTAGCAGTATATTTATATAATATTTCAAATAATAATAGAAATAATGTAATAAAAATATTAATAATTATTATTATTATTACATTATTTTTATTATTAGTGGCAGTATATTTTTATAATATTTTAAATAATAATAAAAATAATGTAATAATAATAATGCATCTTATTATAAAAATATGCTAATAGTATATGGATGCTAACAATAATGTATCAATAACAAAAAATATACTCCTATAAAATTAAACGACTACTATAATAATAATAATAATAATAATAATAATAATAATAATAATAATAATAATAATCATTATTATAAAATATATTGTATATTTTTTATTATTATAAAATATACCACTACTAGTACTAATAATAATAATGTTAATAATGCATGAATAATAATAATTCTTATTAAAAAAGATAACTACAATACTACAATCACTAATACTAATACTAAAAATGTTCCTTAAAAATGATAATAACAGAACTAATACAACTAATACTAAGAATAACTATTCTAATAATTCTTATTGTAAAAATAAATGATAAAAATACTAATAAAAATAAAACAAATGTAATAAGAGTCACAAAAGACAAAGTTTGTCACCATACAATCTTAACCAAAAGTCTGAGCCGAACAACGAAGCAGCTACCAAATTTCTGCAGAGAAGAAAAAAAACATAACGTACGATTACGTAATGTAAAATGGAATATCTGGAATGAATGAAGCACACAGTGAGTTTTATCTGAGGTTTGTCGACGCTCCATTAATTTGTAGCCGTATCTAGATTTGATTTCTTCCCTTAAACCTGGTAACATGGCCACTTTATCTAAACAATACAGGATACATTTCAGCCAAACGCCATGTTGATAAATGACTTAATATAAAACAGAACATTTGTGGCCCTTAAGGACCCCTGTGCACTAAATCCCGGGTACAGATTTATCAGAGGTGTGGACAAAGTGCTAAGGATAGGGGAGAAAAAAGCTCCACAAAACGAATACGATTGTGTTGTGTCAGAAGGCAGAGCTGTTGAGATGAGGAGATGCCGTTAGCGAGAGGCTTTAGATGAGACCCTGTGAAGAACTCGAGCAGCAGCAGAGGCGGTGGTTAGAGGCAGAGCCAGCAGCGAGCCAGCTTCCAGATCAGAGGACCTTTAGGAGGAATTCAGCCCACGCCTTCTCTGGATCTCCTAACCAGTCTGAAGTTTCTCCCCTCTTCACTCATCCATTGTCTGCCTTCTAAATACTATTCCCGTCTTTCTTGTCCTAATGCAGATATGATATGGTCTTTGGTTTGGTCCTAATTCATACAGAACCACTTTGATCCTTCACATCTCATGTCTTGGTATTAACCATACAATTATTAGCCTTATCTTGGGCTGAGGTTACTCTAATTCTTACTCTTCTCTTTACTAATAATTGCCCAAATCTTGGTCTTTTTTTGTGCCAAATAATATTGGTCTTAAAGCGTCAAAAGTACTATACTAAAATACTACTATACTATGCTATACTCCAGGATGCTATAGCGAAAGAGATTTTTTATATCTTGAATAAATAAAGGTTTAACTATACTATACTATACTATACTATACTGTATTGTACTGCGGTGTTTTATACTATACATATATTATACTATAGTATTATAGCATGCTATACAGATTATACTGTATTACACTATAAATTAGTATCATGCACAGATGACTTTAAAGTACTATATTACATACTATGCTATGCTACATAGTACCACACTGTACTATAATACACCAGAGAATTATACACTCTGTGTATATACTCCGGCTATAATCATAATATACAGTATAATACTTTACTATGATATCCTATACTGTATTATACTACGCTTTGCTATACAAAATTAATTACTATAAAACACTATAGTATAGTATATTATGGTACAGTACAGTATAGTGTAGCATACTACTATAATATGCTATGCTTAGATTATACTATACTGCACCATACTATACTATACTGTACTATGCTTAGATTATACTATACTTAAACACTATAGAAAGCTACACAGTTTACTATACTATGCTTTACCATACTGTATTACACTATAAATTAGTATCTTGCACAGATGACTTTATAGTACTATTACACACTATATTATGCTACATAGTACCACACTGTACTATACTACACCAGAGAAGCCAGATAATTGCTCTGTGCTATAATAATATACAGTATTATACTTTACTATGATATCCTATACTGTATTATACTATGCTTTGCTATACTAAATGGTTGACTATAAAATACTATAGTATAGTATATTATGGTACAGTACAGAATAGTGTAGCATACTACTATACTATGCTATGCTCCATGATGCTACTGTAAAAACTGTTTTTAAACTAGATGAGAATTTAACCTGGTTAAGTAAAGCTAGAACTATACTATCTGTACTAAACTCTACTGTAGCATTATAGCATGCTATAATCATGCACAGTATCGTGCATAGATGACTTTATAGTATTATACTACACACTATATCATACTTCACAATACCACACTATACTATACTACACCAGAGTAGTCAGATGATTAGACTATGCTATAATGCTATTCTATACTATTATCCTATGCTTTGCTATACACCATGTATGATTTTAAACACTATAGTATAGTATATCATAGTATAGTATAGTACAGTATAGTATACTATTATACTGTGCTGTACTCAGGGATGCTACTGTGAAAGAGTATTAGAGTCTCTATGAGAATTTATCTTGGTTAAGCAAAGGTAGAACTATACTTTACTATACTATTCTATACTATGACTAATAAAATAACCCCTATTTTTTGTGAGCAGTGTAGTATACTATGCAGATGACTTTACAGCACTGTGCTACAAAAATACTTTACTATACTACACACTATATTACCAATACTATACTTTATTATTCAGTACTTAACAATACTACACTATATAGCAGTATACTTTATATATATACTATTCTTCTGTGAAAAAGATGTTTAATTACATTTAGAATGTATCCTGGTTAAATAAAGGAAGAAATATACTATACTATACTATACTATACTATACTATACTATACTATAGAATTATAGCATAATACACAGATTATTATGCTACCATACAGTATTACACTATAAATTAGTATACTATACAAATACCTTTACAGCACTATACTACACAGACTACTCTACTGTGCTATACTAAATTGTTTAATACTGTACTACACTACATTACAGTACACTGATGATTATACAACACCATAGAGTAGTACACAGATGACCACGTTATACCATACTACTATAATACTGAACAAATCTTCTCATGTAGGTCCATCTATTAGCATCCATTTGTAGTTTTGTTGTCGACCAAAAGTATCAATAATACTGGGGTTTGGAGCCTTACTTTCTGCTACATGGAACCTCTGGTGTTACATGATGGAAATGAGTAAGTAAAGCTTCGACCCAGACATGTGCCCGAGGCAAAAAGGTCTGACATACAGGAATGATGACACGTATCCGCTCGAGCGACGCTAACACCTCGGCTAAAAGGCATGAGCACAAGTTGCACTCTTCCAGTTGTTCAAGCTCACGTCACGTTCACCCCATCTTATAAAGTGTGCTCTGTGGGGAGAAGTCACCCTGGCAACAGTTCCTGCAAGCAGAGAGAGGAAATTATTGGATGGACAGGACAGTGGTTGGGTCCGGTGCACTCTCGGCCTGTTTGGGCTGTTTAGTATGCGACCCGTGTGCTCAATAAATACCCCCGTCTTTTATCAGCCTGGGTGACATGAGCATCAGGTCTGGATCTGGATCTGTTTGGAGCTTTACATCACACTCACTTAGTGCATGAAGCAGCATCAACAACAACAACAACAACAACAACAGCATCCATAGATCTCTGTACCTCAACTGTACTCTGCTTAACATCAGTATTATTACTACTATACTTAAACGTTCAGGAGATTAAAGGTGGCAGATATTAGGTTTACTATGGGCTTCTCCATCAGGTACTGTACTACATTATTAGTGTAAACAGAAAGACTATACTATACTACCAATATAAACAGGATACTGTACTACATTACTAGTGTAAACAGAAAGACTATACTATACTACCAATATAAACAGGATACTGTACTACATTACTAGTGTAAACAGAAACACTATACTATACTACCAATATAAACAGGATACTGTACTACATTATTAGTGTAAACAAAAAGACTATACTATACTACCAATATAAACAGGATACTGTACTACATTACTAGTGTAAACAGAAAGACTATACTACACTATACTACCAATATAAACAGGATACTGTACTTCATTATTAGTGTAAACAGAAAGACTATACTACACTATACTACCTTTATAAACAAGATACTGGGCTACATTACAAGTGTAAACAGAAAAATTAGACTACACTATACTACTAGTATAAACTGGATACTGGGCTACATTACTAGTGTAAACAGAAAGACTATACTATACTATACTATACTATACTATACTATACTACCAGTATAAACAGAATACTGTACTACATTATTATTGTAAACTTAAATCCTATACTAAATTATACTGCCAGTATAAACTGGATACTGTACTACATCACTTGTGTAAACAGAAAGACTTTACTACCAGTACAAACAGAATACTGTACTACATTACTGTGTTAACAGAAAAACATACTTCACTGTTATGCGTAAATCAAGTACTGCAGTAACAAGGTACACAGATAACTATACTACACTTCTAGTGTAAATACAGACTATATTACACCACAGGGAAAATAATACTACACTATCAGTGATCAGTGTAAAGAGAAAACCATACTAGATTACTAGTGTAACCAGAGAACTATACTAATCTATAAGTGAGTGTAACCAGAAGATTATACGACAAGTATTAACAGAATACTATACTTCCAGTGTCAATAAAGATTATACTACACTATAACTGTAAACATAAAATAATACCAGTGTAAAGAGAAAACTATACATCATGATAAAGACTATATACTAATCTATACACTCAAATAGATAATTACACTTTACTCTTAGTAAACCTGTAAACCTATGGACTATACTACAGCATGTTAATAATGTACACAGATACTGTAACTATACTACATTTCAAGTATAATAAAGACTATTTCTCTTCCCTTCAGGCGTCACAGAGATTTCGCTGTTTCTTTTTCACATCACGTTAACTAAAAAAAAAAAGATGAGCGCAGGAAGCTCTAGTTTGTGTTTTTGTGAGCATGAACAGATGATAAAGCTCTTAGATAAACATTAAAATGTCCATCCAGTCCCTGTGAGCTTCATCACCATCATCCTTCAGCCTTTTAGCTTTATTTACCCACAGATTTACTTCAATATGGATATCTAATATTTTTAGATTCACCCTGTTGCTTCTCCTATAAGCTCTGGTGCTCTGCTACTAGCAGGATGAGCTGTTCTGCCCGGCAACCGAGCTCTGATTGGTCAGCCTGATTTTAAGGCCTCCGAACGACTTGGAAATGAGAAAAGTAAAAGAAGGCATTATTATAAATTTTTTCAGTCATGAAAAAATGGCCTTTACAGTTGCATCTTGGCAGAGGTGGGATCCGAATCCTGGACCTTCTGGTTCATGAGCCCATAAGCAAACCACTGGTGCGACCACAGTCCTAGAAAGGTAAACAAGAAGACTGTGAGGAAAAGTGTAAACAGAAGACTACCATCGAGACTCGAGGTCAGATTGAGATGATCTCCTGTGATTCACCTTTTATTAATTCATCAGGGAGGGTGAAGACCAAGTTCCTGCTGTCCCTTGTGGAGACACGAAGCCAAACCCTCTTAGAACCTCAGCTCTTACCTCACCTTCTCCAAAGATAACTGCTCGGCAGATGGAGTCCACTCTGTCGCCCTGGCTGCTACTGGAACGCTCCGAGTTTCACCCAGAGAACCAGGACGAACCAGAGCTCAAACCAGATGTCAGTCATGCTTTAGTTGTGCGAACGGATTAGCCTGATTAAAATCACACATGCTAACACAGTACCGCTCTCCCGCGGCTCTCCTGCTCTTGTGTGACGCGGAGGCTCTTCAGCGACCCTCCCCATCACTTCTTCTCTGATTGATAACGCTGTAAGGAGCTTCCCCCCCCCTCCTCCCCACCGCCGTTCGCTCGCTCGCTCGCTCCCTCTCCATCCAGTCCACGCTACCTCCCTCTCGCCCTCCTCCCCT
>JAUZSU010019244.1:0-10817 GCA_034780255.1 Parotocinclus maculicauda
GCAAATTTATTTTTCAATGAACAAAGTTCGTAAGCAACAGTAGTTCTTGTTTGTACGTTCGCTATACGTGTAAATAGTACAATAAAGGTTTAATAAACATTTAATATGTTACGTAAAACGTCCCGTCTTGTAACATAGGGCATGTTTGTTTAATTGGACCAGCCGGTTATTAGGACCAAAACGATCGTGTCTCGATTAACCGGATTCGACTGTATATCCCAAAAATATAAATATATTCGGTTCATATTGTCTGCAGTGAAATAAAAGTCAAAGTAAGTGTATGACACAGCATGTTTTTTATTTAAATTTTTCATACACTCTTAACCCTTTATAATTTGGGGTTGTAGTATGGTTTATTTTACACAGTAGCATTATTAAATCTTGCATTTGCCAGCTATGTGCATCTTCCCTGATTGTTTAGTAAGCTATAGTATGATGCCAGGGATGACGTGCTATGTTTCAAACTATTGGATGAGTTTTGGCAGTCAGATGCATTTTGGTGTGCATGTGGTTTAAAACGTTTCTAAAATTCATTTCATACCACCGTTTGAAGTAGTTTGAGGAATTAGATTCAAGTCATATAAATGTGCCTTGGGTGCATTTACATATGAATTTTTATGCGGCTTAGCCCTACATGGACAAGACTGCATCCTGAATGATAGGTAAACCACCTCATAACAATGAGCACTTTCTGTGTTTTTGTTTGCAAAAGACAGTTTCTGCATTAAAGGTGATATTACATACAATTAAGAAGAAGCCACTAATTTATGGAGTCAATATTTAAAAGTAGATGTTGTTTAAAATATCTAACACAGTGATTATTCTGATTGCGGTCATAGCAAGTGCTATTGCTGATTTGTTTCCATAAGTAGTTTGCAGTTTATTCTTTGCTAATAAAACATTTCTTCTTGCATTGAATTGCTTTGGACGTCCTCCACATGCGCTTTGTAGTATTGGGCAGTGTTTTGGTAGTCAGAGATGTGTTTACACTTGTTCATATGTTTCTACAATGCATTTTAATCCTCCTGAAGTGATTAGTAATCAGCTTTAAACAGGATATCAGTGAGCTTGGGTGCATTTACACATTATGTCACTAACTGTAGGTGTAATATCCTAATACTTAAGACTCATGAACTGACTTGGTGTAAATGGGGTCTGAGATAATTTCACAAAAATGTATGTGATACGATATTCTTCATAATAAGCCTGATTCTAATTAGGTCTAGTTTTCAATAGATTATGTTTTCAGAACAATAGAATACTGATTTCAATATTTGACAGAAGCATACATTCTAAATGACTGCTTTTATCTCTTACAGACAGGGATCCAAGGGAACTTGAGTGGCCATACAGCACCTCTTTCGGCACATGTGAAGCTATTAATCTTCAAGAAAGAAATTCTTTTCAGGATAGATCTGATTACCTAGAAGACAGAGAAATGGATAACAACCTAACTCCTTATATGCCAGAATCCCATAATCCCCAATATCCAGTTGAAATGGGAGACAGGTCACAAATGAGAAGCAGAAGCCCCCACCCACCACCATATCCACCTGCAAGGCTGCAGCCCCAGGACTCTCCGAGAAGTTCAAAGGTGTCCTTCATATTCAGAAACCCATCTTTGCACAGATTGAGCCCTCAGAACCTTGGCTACCAGCGCCTCATGGATGAGAGTCCTGAGTTGCTCGAACAACCCGCCTTCATTAATAACAGTGACAGTTTTAGCCCTCAAATCAGACCACATGTCTATAGCAACATTGGTGAGACAAAGATCTTTGGCAATGCTGAAGGTATAGAAGAGCCCCTGTTGCATGATTTATGCTATGCAGAGACTACTGATGATGTGGAGGATGAGGATGATGCTAGCTGTGAAGAGGACTCGCCTGCAGCAGCTGGCGAGGGTGAAGTGGGACTACCACCAAATAAAGCAACTTTTCTTACCCTTTCTGGCTCCAGTGATGATATCATAGATTTGACTACACTTCCACCTCCAGAAGGAGATGATGATGAGGACGATAATGATTCAATTCTTCTCTCTCTTAACATGGCTATTGCTGCACCGCCACCTGGTTTCAGAGACAGTTCAGATGAAGAAGGTGTGGATGGCAAATGCCAGCCACAAAATCCCTGTGAAAATGACAACATCCCTGTGTCTCTGATTGATGCTGTTCCAACACACATGGAGGGCAGTAGTGTTAGAAATTTGGATCATGCTGTTGTGAACACATTACAAGCACTAGAAGCACTTTCTGTTTCTGAGGAGTCTTCTTGTACTCAGCCTAACAATATTGCAGGTATTTATCACTTAACTCTTTCACATTTTATACTTAATTTCTGTTCAAATAATAAATTACACAATGTAATGAGACCTGGTCTGCCCTTCCTTCCTACAGGTAATAGTATATCACGAGCTTTTAGTCCTGAATCTTCATCAGATTCAGGGACTGAAACCAACTCGTCGGAGATGACTGAGAGCTCAGAACAGACTGCTGCCCACAGGCTCTCTGAGAATGCAGTGCGTCTTCTGGTGGCCACCACAGAGGGCTACCAACCCCTTCAGGAAGAGAAGACTGAATTTCCAATCTCTCCTTGCACTAGACCATCTATTCCAAAGCCCCCTCGCAGTCCAGCACGAAACAGACAGGTGGATGTTCAGTCTGCAGTAATGCCTTCAAAGCATAATTTACCGCCCACTGATAATCCAAAGATGGAGCCTGAAACAGTGGAAGATAAGGCCTTGGGCAAATACATGGTAAAAGCACACTCAAGCACTCTCTTGCATACAGGCAAGCGATCCAAAGCAACAACCAATGAGGGGGCGAGAAACAAGAAGTTAGCAGATGCCCCGGGAAAGTATAACACTTTCAGTGTAAGGGAAACAAATAGAAGAAGGCAAGTGAATGTTGACCGGACTTTATTCAGTGAGAGATTCCAAGGACAGCAGCACCCGTTAGAAAATGAGACTGTAGAAAGTCAGATTTCAGAGGCTACTGGCTCAAGAGAAAATTTAACAGGCAGTAAAAATAGTCTCATCATATGCCAGGGGGAGCATCCACCTACTACAGGCTCTCCCTCTGTAACAAACAAGTTAAGGGATGCAGAGCAGACTGAATCTTATAAGGATGATCAACAGACCAATCAACCCCCACGGCAGGGTGCGGCACGATTATGCGAGTACCACCTAGCAAAGCGCATCTCTTCTATACAAAATGAAAGTCAGCGTTCCCTTCAGAGTTCCCAAAGCTCTTCTTTGGATGCTGCCTGTAGTACAGGAAGCAGTGCTTGTGTAACCTTGACAGACTCCCCTCTCTGTGCATCTGACTCCAAGAACCTCTTCTCTGGTTCATCCTCCTCCCTTCTTGTCACATCGAGAGAGCTCCACCCTCATGCCGATTCAGGTCTCCTGAGAAAGATGCTACCAAATGTACATACTCCTGGATCGGATCCTTCTCTTGGTGCCCGGCCATCAAAAATCAAGGAAACCACAGGTACAGCTCAAAGGGACAACCTTCTCAGTGATCTGCATGCAAAACTTGGCAATTTTAACCCAAAAGAAGGAAGTGAAGCTTATAGGCAGTTGATAAACTACCTAACCGTTAGCCAAATGCACCAGGGAGGTAAGCTTTATAGGGCAGGTTTAGGTGGAGGCAAAAAAGACAGCAGAAGACATGTTACAAATACTCCTCTACTTTTAGATTTGGTTAAAGGTAAAGGGAGCACCATTTCCAAATGTACTTGCATGCCACCCTCTCCTTCACACCTCCTCAGCTCAAATGTAGTGCATCCAAGTGCAGCTTCTCAAAAAACAAAGAGTTCCAAAATGTACCACTCAGCTACCTTGCCTGCTAAGTTGAAGCGGAGTCCTGACTTGCATGCTCAGAGACCCAACAACAACCTTGAATTAAGACCCATTCATTTTGAAAGGCGAAGTTCATATTCTGGCCTTGAGTGTGAGTTAGAGCAAAGTTTTAATCCTGATCAGTTGCTGAATCATGATGGAGGCATACTCAATGCCAGCACAGAGGACTGCCTCAAGTCTGACTGCAGGATGGCACCCGCTGTCCAACAAACGCCTAATAATTCTCTTTGTCTCTCTAGTGTAGCTGGCACAGGACACCATGGCATGCTGTCAGGAAGAGGAGGAGACGCATCTACTAATTTTACAAGGCGCATCAAAACCTGTGCCAGCCTACCCCCACCACCACCTCCACCACCACTGTCACTTACTCCACCTCAACCAAGTCTGCCACTTAGCACCAGTTACAGTATGCCAACCCAAGAATCTGTCATTTCAGCTAGACAGAACCATATAACTTCTGACCTGTTTAAACACTGTGAGTCCAACACCACCGGTCTAAACCAGGATAGAGAGTTTGGGAGAACTTCCAGTATTATAGCCACTGGCTGTGGTAGCATTGAGGCACTGTTTGAGAAGTCAAAGGCATCTTTGGGCAGACTTCAGCAGGGCCATTTCCAAGCAACTGAGCAACAAGTGCTGAAAAAAGCTACTAAAAAGAAGTTATCGAAGAGTTATTCCCAAGGATCAATGGCATCCCAGAACACATGCTGGTCTATAAGCAACAGCGCTTCTGTCCTCCTTCCAGGAAAAAATGATAGCAAGCAAATGAAAGCGACACAGAAGCTGGACATGAATCCCTGGACATGCAACGGTCCATTCAGCTACTGCTTCTTCAAAAAGAAAGGCGAGTCAGAGGAGGATGACGTAGGAATGGAGGCTGGGCTAAGAAGACATCTTGGTGGCTTTGACGAAGCAGGACCTTCCCATTATAATCCCAACCCTAGTGTTCGAGACACACCAGGGGAGCAGCTGTATGGGGAAGTTTTGAGCAACATGAGCTTTTGCAACAGATTGGCCCGCATAAATGCATTGAAAGATCAAATGTATGTGTTCCCTGCCGTTTTCTCTGACGTTCGAAGAGATGCAAGTGAGCTAATTGCTGTGGTGCGCTCCAGTGTGGGCAGAAGCGATAGAGGAATCCCACCTATGCAGGCAGAAGAGCTGGCACAGTACAAGCAGCTGTTGGCTACTGAATCTAAAGAACTTGGGCGGGCATGCCGAAGGATGGCCCAAGCACATGGGAGCCCAGAAGAGATGTTGATGGCAGTCACCTCCAGTTTTCAGGTCCTTTGCTGCTTATCTGAGCTATGTATGCGCTTAGTTCGTGGCCTAGGGGCATACGGCAGCCAGCAGCAGCGTGAGGTTGTTGCAAAGGTGGACGAGGTGGTTATGAACTATATCTGCTTGCTCCGTGCAGCAGAGGCAGCCACAGGTAGGACCCCGGAGGACCAAACCATTAAAGCACTCGCTAGCCATTCCAGCACCATGTCAGCTATAGTCAATACACTCAGTCGCTCGCTTAAGACTCTGCTCAGCAAGTAGGGATCTTTTTGCTTTGAGTCATTGTGCTATTTGTAAAGCCATAGTTGGACACCTGGGTTGACTGTTTAAAAAAGAATCTACTGTAATGGATTCTCTAGTAGCGTGCATAGCAAAAAAAATTTTTTGTTAAATTGTATATATGTATACAATTGAAATATATACAAACTATAGAACTTTCTAAGGAGCTTTAAAAACAATTATTCTTCGCATACCACAAATATCTTTAAATGCTATAGTGTCACATTTTCAAACTTCATCAGAGTAAGTTCATCAGAGTATAGAACTGTAATACTCAGTATTAAGTATGAATTATTGTTGAACCAAATTGTTTTTTATGTACCAAAGCGAATAATAAGATAAATAACATAAAATGTAACTAGAAATGTGATGAAACAATGTAATATGTAAGGAATTTTATGTTTCTCTTAATTTGTTTTCGACATCCTGGAGTGTATGTTAAATATTTTTCACAGACCACAGTACCACTCTTCCTATTATAATTCAAAATAACAGATAATCACACCTTTTTACTTTATAAACTATAGAACCCAATAAAGTGTTTAACAATTTGAAAGTATACTTAAGCACTCGTACTGACTCATTGTTTGGTCAACTTAAGCATACAGTAAAATGAGCATTTGCACTATGTTTTAGTTGTTTTGTGTCTGTATACCCAACATACTAAATTATTCATTAGGCATATTCATCATTGTAGGACACCCAAAGTGTCTGGGCTACACATATATGCATACTTAATAAATTAAGTTATATCTAGTCACACCTAGGGCTACCAACTGCCAGGTTTAAAGAACTTGGCAGTTACATGACAAGACATCCCTTACCAGACCAGTTTTCTAGAGTGAACATAATGAAGAGAGAGAGAGAGATTTGTTTGTTTGTTTATTTGGCTTTTTTAATGTCGCTATCAGCATCAGTGGCCATCCCAGTGACACACTCAAGGCCACATCCATACACAAGACCAGTCACATATATACTCATACAATTTAATGCCAATTTAGAGTAATCAGTTAACCTAACACGCATGTCTTTGGACTGTGAGAGGAAACCGGAGTACCTGGAGTAAACCCACGCATACAAAGGAAAGACATGCAGACTCCACACAGAAAGGACCCAGGCCACTTCACCCTGGGATTGAACCAGGGACCTTCTTGCTGCCCAAAGAGAGAGTGAGAGAGTGAGAGAGAAAGAGAGAGAGAGAAAAAGAGAGAGAGAGACAGAAAGAGAGAGAGAGAGAGAGACAAATGGAGAGAGTGACAAAGAGTGCATCCTTATTGACCTCTGTAGTGGACCTATTCTCTGTGGGCAGAACATTGCATAGCTCTCCTCTCTTTCACTGTCCATCAGATGAGATGTTAATGAGTGTTAAAAAAGAAAATATAAAACACATTTTACCTTAGGCTATAATAAATTGTACCCCTGATTAATTATAAAAAATAATTACAGTGTTGCTTGCTGAACTGTTTGCAACAGTGACTCGGCCATGGTGGGTTAAGTTAGTGTAAAAGACATGGTGAAGTGAGCTTGGCAGGGTTCACTCAATCATTAATGTTTCTAATGTTTGTTAAATTAGCTGTCTAGAAGCTATTTTATATAAAATTATATTATATATTATGTAAGTTAGTAAGTTTTGAGGTGTTAAGCCATGTTTTGTGGATGTTGACTCCTTGTTTTACAGATTAGTAAAAACCACTGGACAAAATATTAAATAACAAAAATATGAGAATACACATTATGCTTTTCAAATGTTTTATTTATTTTATGAACGACACCATATATTGTATATACCGGACAAAAAGAAATAGTCAAAATGAAGGATCTGCGGGTGATGTGGAATGAGGAGAATTTTGCTATAAATACCTGTGGGGTGTTTATCAGGATTCATATATTGAGAAGTGATGGTACAGTGCAGTGAATGGGATTGTGGGAGACTAGCAGTTAAGGTACTTCTGTACGTCGCTTTTGAGGGCATCTTCTAAATGCTATAAATGCAAATTAGGGTAGGGTACTGGACCATGAACCAGAATGTCCAGGGTTCAAATCCCACATCTCTGAAGCACATCTCTGTGTTTCATCCTTGAGCAAGGGGAGCTAAGCGGAGGGTAGACGGCTTATATAACAGTTCTTTTTAGCCACATATAAAAAGGTCACTGAGGTCACATCGTTTGGCATCAATCTGCCATTCCATTGTTGTTTTCTTTACCAATTAAGAGTCTTTTATTCATGTTCACTTAAATTTCATATTTGTGTTGCTTGGAGGGTTTTAATGATACATCCCTGAAATTAGTTCCTTCAGGGTGGTGGTGGGGTTTTTATCATGCAGGCTCTACTGCCCTTGTCTAAGGGATTGGGGCCGAATGAAGGTGGGTTCTGTAGTGTTTTAAGCTGGAAATGACAACAGAAGATCCTACCTCACCTGTGCCGAAAACAAAACAAAGTCCAAATAATAACATGTAACAAGAAAAGCTTCGCAGCGCTGATCCGGGACAGTTGTGCACAATCAAGGCACACCTGCGCAGTCGTCAGGTGTGACACCCACACCCATCTTGTGTGTTTGCCAAGTACAGATTTGTTGATGTGCCAACCCCCATCTTTAGCAGATTATCAAGCATAATTTCTGTATTATTTCAAAATTACAACATACAATAGTACCCTTTTCCAGAAATTTTCGTATATATTTTAAACATATGATGCATTTGATCACCTGTTGATATCACGTCATTATTTAGTCATTGATATTGTTTATTTTATTAGCCATAAATGCCACCGTCCAAACTTTTTTTGTAATGTGTTGCAGAACTGAAACCAAGGATTGGATGTTTTTTTTAACAAATGGAATTAAGTTTCCAGACAAAGCATGGAATATTAATGAAATTAAAGTCTAAGTAGATGTAAGGTTTACTGCATTTTTTAATTTGTATTTTCTATACTGCCCCAATTTGGGGTTGTAGTAATATGCTATTGCTATCTTAAGAACATATATACAAAATAAATATTTAAAAAAAATAATTTATTGGGTTTCTGTTCTGTAGTTTCTGTTTTATGACTGGAAATTGAAACTGCAACCCCTGTCTTATGGTTAGTTTATACCTAGTTAATTACACTTTGAAATAAATTTGTCACAAAGTCTGAAAATGTATGTAACATTTTGTAACGTCTCTACCAAATACACATTTTGTGCAATTAAGAAAACTTAAAAAAATGTATCCAAATACAAAATGTTTTTGTATTGTAAAAAACATAAGACAAACCCAAACAGTAGAGAGGATTTTTTTTAGAATCCTGAAAGAAGCATTATATAATGTATTACATTAACAGCATTTAACAGATGCCCTTATCCAGAGCAGCTTACTTAAAGTGCTTTGTATTCTTTTTAGTAGACATTAACTATTGCTAAATTAAATAGTAAAAAAAGTAATAGCTCAAAAACACAATCCGATTAGACTATGCTAGAATGTAACAAACTTTTTTCTTATTTTTAAATGCAATTTCATTTTCAGTCTTCACTTGAGTACCGAGTGAAAAGGTGAGTCTTTAGTCGCCGTTTGAAGACAGGAAGAGAGTCAGTCATGCGAACATCCAGTGGAAGTTTATACAACCAACTAGGTGCCAGGACGGAGAGTCTTGATGCTTGTCTTCGTTTGATCTTATGTGGTGGGTCCAGTCAAGCCAAACTTGTGTTTTGGAGAGTACAACATACAGATTAAGACTGCTTTTAAATAATAAAAACAAACAAGAAGATTTTTACGTACAGGGCATAAGACATACAACCAGACACCAGACAGGGATCCAATCCATTGCAGCGCACATGTGTCAGATTCATGGTTAAGTGATTCGAGGAGACGTGTTTACTCTATACAATTTTGTTTCCTTGGGAGAGGATCAATATTATACATTTTGTGACATCTTAAGCAGAACATGTTAGAGAACAAATAAGTCCTGGTACTGGTTTGAGGGAACGTAAGCAGAGAACAGGGGTTGAATCACTGTCAAATGTGGAATGTCAAAGAAAACTGGTGTACCAGAACGATACCCATGCAGATATGGGGAGAACATGCCAACTCTTAAGATTAATGGAGCAGTGAAGTTACAGTGCTAACCACTGCATATAAAATGCATCTTCCTTTAAAAATCACTTCTGGATAAAACTACTTTTTATATTTGTAAAACATATCACAAATCATATTTATAAAACTAGTTTATGTAACACTGAAGCAGACAAAACAGAGTGAAATAATAGAGGCTGTTTTCAAAGAATCGAGACTGATGAGAATGGGATTAGATGCCAGAATCTAGTAATAATGACACCGGTTTGCACAAGATCATACAAGATGATATATAATAGTAATAACCAACTAATGAATAGGCGTTTCTCTAAAACAAACTACCACAGGAAAAGGTGAGTCAAAACAATAACAGTAAAACTGGAATTGTACTAAATTAAACACTATTTACTGGAGTAATGTGTGTTTTGGAAAGAAAAATTATACTTTACCAAAATGAACTGTATCTTATTACTAATTTTAGATATGTTGGCCACAAATAAAAAAAAAATAGCTTGGGGAATTTATCAGAGTAAAAGTAGCCATTACCTTTTGAACATTTATTGGAGTAAAGGCTGGTGGGTCAAAAAAAAAAGTGGTTTAGAAATATTTTATACTAACTAACTTGTTAGCAAAATATTCTATTCTTGAAATCCTTTTCCAAACAAACTTTTTGATTATTGTAGCTAGAGGGAAATCACAATGCCAAAATGGATACTGAGTTTTTTTTGTCTTTTTTCATGATTGTGCAAGTAGCATTGTACTGTGGATCTACGCCAAATTAATCTATACCAGCCAGACTTTAGACAATTGGCTGTTAACTGAGAGTTTTGAATTGCATATTGTACCAGTATGAGTGGGTTTATTAGATTAAATTAGTATTAGGTTAGTATTAGGTTTTATAATGTTAAACAGTTTTATTAAACTTTTATTTCTTGATTGATATTTCTAATACAGGAAACTGCAATCAGAAAACCTCAGGCAGGTTTTAATGTACAGTCGATTCCGGTTAATAGGACTACCGGTTAATGGGACCTGCCGTTTATTCAGACCAAATCCTAAAATACCGAAACAAATCCTATTAAATACGTGTAATGTGATTCGCTTATTTGGAACAAAATTCCTCTTAATCGGACCAAAGAACATGTACAGTACGTTTTATCCGTAAAGAAACTCTTCGTCTTTGGCATCACTACCCGAAAAGTCCATAGTTTCTCCCCAGCCCTCTACTGCCACCTACAGGTATTTGCCTAACATTTCCATTTACTACAAAAAAAAGCCACTTAGCCACAGCAAAAGTGCGTCAGATCACACTGGATAAGTTCTTCAAACGTTGACTGGAATTTAGTAAGAAC
>JAUZSU010019255.1:0-10817 GCA_034780255.1 Parotocinclus maculicauda
ACCAGAACTACATACCGAATGTTTGACTAAACAAATAAGTCTTAAGTCTTGATTTAAACATAGAGACTGTGTCTGAGTTGAATATTTCTACACCATAGTGTTCCAACATATTTAAATATTTGGGGAAATTTGGGAAAATGTAGTGAGTAAAACATACAGAATCTTCTTTTAAAATGTAGCAAGTCAAAGTGAAAATGCATTAGAAATGATCTTGTAAAGTATGGAAATCTTTGCAAAACGTTAGTACAGTAATGACGTACTTAATATACTTTATCTTAAAATACAGTAATTAAGTTACTTCCCACCTCTGATCGTATTGTATCGTAAATCTAGGTTTATTATATAAGACAGTATCAAATAAAATCACATAGTGATAGAATATTAAGTTTCAGAAAATCTACTGACAGGAGAACAAGTTTACAAGCTTGAAGGACAAGTTCTCAAATCAGTTCTTAAACCTGAGAAGTGATCAATCCTCCCACTGCCTTTGCCACTTAAGTCAGGCTTGGTATAAGCAGGTACTTTATTAGTACAGGTGGATGTGGTATGGAGGTGACAAGCTGCTGTTTGTTAATCAGACTCAGTAGTTAAGACTCAAGAAGGTTGTGAGTTCAGATCCCAGCTCCACCAGCCAGCTGCTGTTGGACCTTTGAGCAATTTTTGTTAACCTTCAGCTGCTCGATTGTAATAATAAATGCTGCAAATGAAGATGAGACAGTGCCGGGGGTAAAAACTATTTATCAGGTCAGAAATAACAATATCAGACAGTTTTTGCGCAGTGCTGGTCGCATGGGGAGTCGACAGATGGTTCCAGGTGAAGAGTCTGGAAGAAGAGGAGCATAATAGGAAAAAGTTCGTAGATGGAGCAACCACATTAAGGGGAAAAGTGTCTTACATTATATTTGGTCTAGGGTTGTCCAGTGTTAATAACAAAACAAACTGGCAGTGCTATAATGGGAAGTAGATTTATAGATACAGTTACCCTGTTACTTGTTACTCTCATTCTTAATCTTAATCACTTAATCTTGGGCAGGATTGTGGGAGATCCAACTTGCCAATCCACTAGTACACACTAATGGCATGTTTACCATAATCATAAGCTAGAGCATGTCTTTGGACTGTAAGAGGAAACCAAGTAACCCGAGGTAAAAATCACGCTGACATGGGGAGGACATGTCCACACAGAAAGAACGCAGACTGCTCCATCTGGGATTGGACTCTTCCATCCCACCTTCTCGCTATGAGGTTACAGTGCTACCAACTCTCTCTTCTCTTGTTTCCTTGCGGTTCTTTCCCGCTTGATGCGGGGTCTGCTCATACCCACGAAGACGCGACGAGGGAATACTTTGAACGACGTGTCGCATCACCTGTCTTCAAAGACACACACACAAGTCAGTGCCAATTTATAGACACCAATTAACGTGGGAGGAAACTGGAGTACTCAGAGTAAACCCACGCAGACAAGAGGAGGACATGCAGACTCCACACAGAAAGGATCCTGGCCGCTCCACCCTGGGATTAAACCTGGGACCTTCTCACTGTGAGGCAGTGGTGCTACCCACCGAAGTACCACGCTGCCCTACAGTGCTACCCACTGAGCCATCTTAATTATTCTTAATTACTCCCTAAAACACATATTAACCTATATTAACTAGAAAGTAAAATGATAACAGACACTAGATAGTCGTATTAATGCCTTAATTAAGAAAAAGAACATAAGGGGAGCAACAAAATTAAGGAATCGTTATTGGGTCCATGAGCATCTACCTTAAAAGTTGGAGTAGCTCTGTATAGATGGGATGTCAGTGAATAATGTGCTACACATGAACAAATAACTGAATAATAAGCTGAAAGTTGACACTGTTTACAAGACTGAACTGTACCGATTAATTCATTACTGGAGATTTTGTAACATGAAACATTTAAAATGTCACACTCAACACTGAAAATTATTGTTTATTTTTTAATTCGATATTAATTTCAATATTTCACAATATCTGATTTACTGAAATGAGCCACCACTGCCGTTTAAATGTGTGTTTTCCTAGTTAGATTTCTATAAACGAAAATGGACAGATTTTTATAACAATTTGCAATTGTGCTACTGCCATCTAGTGACTGAAGTGAATACTTGCAAACAAGTTACGCTCAGGCTTGTTGTATCATACATGTCTGTGTGGTGCAGGTGAGTTTGGAGAGGTGTGTAGTGGCCGTCTTCGTACTCCAGGCAAGAAGGAGATCCCTGTAGCAATAAAGACTCTAAAGGGAGGCTATACAGAGCGACAGAGGCGGGACTTCCTGCGAGAGGCCAGCATCATGGGACAGTTTGACAACCCCAATATCATCAGACTTGAGGGCGTGGTCACTAAAAGTAAGGGTCTTCTTCACTATTCATCAGATCTACTGCAAAACGTGAAACATAAACTGTCAGGGCTCAACTGACTTGTCATTGGTAGAAATGCACCAACATTTCAGCCACTTAAAAGAGATGAGAAAAGATGATTTTGACCATAAAAGGTTAATGGTAGGCTGTGTCAAAAAGCTTAGATAACAAAGACGAACAACACATGTCCTATGAACTTTGAAAGCATGTGGCTTCCACCACTTTAGACATGGGGGGTATATATATATATAGCAGAGGATATGATGAAGAGAACGCAGGATAAGTAAGTGGAATAAATATACAAATACATGTGAAGTGTTGCATTCGGGTGGAGACATTCCTGGGAAAGCCATGTTGTGTGTGGGCGAGCATTATCCTGCTGAAAAATGCCACCTGGAAGCTTTGCCGTGAGAGGCAACACATGGTTGCAGGATGTCCTGCACATATTGGTGAGCTGCTAGTGTCCCACATATCACTACTAGGGGTGACCGACTGTCGTATGCGATGGCTCCCCAGATCATCACATCAGCAGTTGTGGCAGTGTGTCGCTCCACAGCAAAGGCAAGATTGATGCTTTCACCATGAGGTCTACATACTCAAACCCGACCGTCTTCGGATCCAAACAGAACCTGGATCTGGGTGCGTTATTTATTTATTAAATTTTTTTAACAATGAGTGTGTATTAAATATTTGTTACTAAATACTGTGTATTGTATATAATTGGAATACTGTGTTCATGTAATGATGTAAACATGATCTAAATCCAGTGACTGTAGAAAATAAAAATTCCGATCATCCCGACTGATCGAGGTCAGCCTGATTAGTTTCAGTCAGGTAATTACGCAGCATTGTATGAGTGTAATTGTATTAATATGTGGCAACTGTAGTTACATAAACATTTGCAGTTATAGAAAGGTTGGCTCATAATTAGCTACCTAATCATGTGAGTTAATGACGAAAGATTTATTACTGAATTTAATTTGCATTTGAGTCTTGAGAGAGTATTTTTAATATCCAGACGATGAATAAATGTTGGAATAATTAGCTGGCAAATTCACATACGGCCGTTTCGATTAGTTCTGTTATTGGCTGCCTCCAGGGCTTAAGACAAACTTACTATAGTCAACAATTTCACAATTATATATGTCTTAAATACTATTGATGAATTTATTTCCTTTTTATGTTGTGTTGATGGAAATGTGTGACTGTTAACACTGTGTACATTGTGTGCAACTTCCAGTCATAGCCACAACCACAGTGTACTAACTTCATAAAACACACTGGATCAATATCTGCATTATGCAAGATGTAGTTGTGACAAAATCTGAACCTTTTACTGAATTGCCTGTTTTTTGTGTGACATATTGTTTCTTTATTGCTTCTTACATGTTTTCTTTTGTTTCACCATATATAGTTTTTTGTAAAAGGCTGGACTACCCTGGCCAAAATGTGTCTGTTTTCTGAGTAACAAAAGTTAACCAGCAAACTGAATGTATTAAATGCAAAACATATGAATATAACATATTTTTAGATATGAGTTCTAATGTAAAATATTGTCTAGTGTATTTAATTGCTTAAAAACCCATAGGAATAATTAATTCATCCATTATCTTCCGCTTAATCCACACGGGGTCACGGGCCAGCCAGTGCCCACCCAGCAACTCTTGGACGCAAGACCCTAGACGGGGCGCCAATTCATCGTAGGGCACACACACACACAGTCACGCGCTAAGGACCACTTTTAGAAACACCAATTAACCTAACATGCAGGTCTTTGGACTGTGGGAGGAAACCGGAGTACTATAGGAATATAGTATATATAGTATTCCTATAGTGCTATAGGAATAATGAAACACAAAATATTATATTTAAATTAACCTTTTAGTTGTTTTATATTTTGTTCATAATTTGTCATGATATAGTTGATCTAATGAATTTGAAATTGCAGTGTATAGTACGGAATAGTACATTTATAGTTCTACAAAGTTTCACTCAACATTAGCTTTTAATGTGAGATTGAGTTAATGGTGATTAAATACTAAGCCTTTAGTAACAGATAAACCTGGATAAGTGAAACATTTGTCTTCATATGTAGCTAGTTTAATATATACATAGGCAATTGCTTTAAGACTGAAGAGACCCAGATTTCCCAAAATTCATTACAATGATGTATTGAAATCTTACCATATATTGTCTATATATATAGTGTCTATATTATTAATTCGTCTTGGTGGTATTAAGTATTTATCTGATCAAATATTGTACTGCAGTACTGTGCTGCTTGTTTATTTACAGACACAGACGTAATAGACACACAATGAAGTTTGTGTGTCTTGGAGTCTAAGGAACAATGTAAAAAACATGCAATCACTTTTAATTTGGAAAAGGGCTTCACAGACAGTGATTAGACTGTGTGTGCGCGTGTGTGTGCGTGTGTGTGCGTGTTTGTGCGTGTGTGTGCGTGTGTGTGCGTGTGTGCGCGTGTGTGCGCGTGTGTGCGCGTGTGTGCGCGTGTGTGCGCGAGTGTGCGCGAGTGTGCGCGAGTGTGCGTGAGTGTGAGTGAGTGTGTGTTTAATCATTAAAAAATAAAAATCCTCACCGTATACTGGATGTTTGTTTGTCCCACCTTGAAGCATGGCTTCTCTGATGATAATTAGTTGACCTTTAAAAGTAAATTGGGACTCATGAACATACCTAACTTCTCAAACTTCAGTTATCCAGAGGTATTAAGTCTTAAAATTTATTTACAATATTTACAATTTACATAAATAATGAATCCTGTATTATGGCTATCCAGTGTCATGAAGTGATCATATGTGGATATACGTTTTCCCTATTTTTCCCAATTAGTATTATGATAAAAAGTAATATAAAAGCATGGTTGAATCATAAATCAGAAACTGCATTCTGAATTTTGAATTTTCCCACGCAAGTGATACACAGTATGATACTCTATCACACTGATGAGGAAGTCGGCAGTGCAGGGTGATGAGCAATGGCAAATGTAGTGTGGAAAAATAGTGTAAAATAATTGATTGTGTTTTTTTACTTTCAAAACATTATTTAATATGTGATGTCAGATATTGAATACTTTTGACTATACATTTTAAGCATGTTTAATGTATGCTACGCTATGATGTATACGGTGTATATACAATTCCCCAGATATACAATAAATTCAACATACAATGGATTTGTCCGCATATATCCTTATCATAAATCAGCTATCTAAAGTAGCTAATGTGGCTCCACAGTTTACCACATTTGGTAAAAAAAAAAAAATATATATATATATATATATATATATATAGCTCCAAAAAAAAGAAAGGAAACACTTGGAGTTACATTGTGTTGTTTAGGTGTTCCCTTTATTTTTTTGAGCAGTGTATATGTTGATTTCAAGCGCTGCTTTCCACTAGAGTAAATCAAAGCCAGGTCAGAATGTCACACAACAAATTCAAGCGCACTTTATCTTGAACAGCACACTACAAAACTGTGATATCCCCCTTTTCATCCGAACCTCATTGCAGCACTTGTTTTCTGAAATCTTTCCCTCTTTCATGTCATCTCTTGTTGATCCATTTTGTTCCCTCCAGCAGCAGGGATTTGCCTAATCAGTGTAATCAGTCTTTTTCATGGTAATTAGAGGAATCAAGCGAGAGGTTCAGAAAGTGTGGCTGAGAGCAGTTGTGGTGTAACTATGCAATATGAAGTGTATCTAATGCAGCTGGAGCCCTGGTGATACAGACCAACCACATCGGTGTGGGGAATGTTGTTGCTGTGTTACATTATTCAGTTGCTTAAGATGTAAAATGGGTGAATCTGATACATATGGCAGGCACTTTTTCATACTGATCTCTTAAGATCTCAATCCTTGTTGGAGCCTTGTTAAATCTATGATCTACGCCACGAAGAAAAGCAGATCTAAAGGTAAACAAAAGAACTTGGAGAAACGTCTTTCAAACGCTGACCTTTCTTCGTTGTCCTTTGCTCCTTTGCTCCTTTGCTAATGCATAGATCACTATAGATCCCTTCCATCACCCATTGTCTCAGCCTAAATATTCTGCATCACTTCACTACTTCGTCAATCTTTATTTGACCCCTGTTCAATTCACCTTGTCTCTCTTTGGTTTTTCTTTTATTTACCTATAAATAAAACCTGTCCTCTTTGTGTGTTCAGGTCGCCCAGTAATGATTGTGGTAGAGTATATGGAAAATGGATCCTTGGATACCTTTCTGAGGGTAAGAGAAGCTTCTAAGATGTTTAAAAATAATTCGATGTATTGTGGTTGCGAATCGATGCTTGCAAATCTACACTTGCGTTTGTTAGACATTACAAGCATACGTTTGAATTACGTGTATTACAATCAGAGGAAGTGGTTGGCCTAAAAGCTAACTGATTATTTATTCCAGATGGAGAAATGCCAGATGTTGATGGAGTCTGATGTTGGTTTTGATTAAAATAATTACACTAGGCCATAACATTTAGTGCCATCCAGACAGTTCTGTATAGAAATTGCATGATCATATATGGAAAAATATGGAAAAACATGTACCAGTCGCTTTATTAGGAACAATCCTTCATCTAGAATTATTGTCTATTCTATCAGTTCCACATTGTAGTTCTACAATTACAGACTCTAGTCCATATGTTTTTCTACATACCTTGTTGGTGTCCTTTAGTCTATTTTATATTGGTCAGGATCACCTCAGGACCACCATAGGTCAGGTACTATATGGGTGGTTGATCATTCTCAGCACTGCAGTGACACTGATGCAATGGAGTGTTAGTTAATCTGATATGTTTGGGTGGTATAACTAGTTTTTAAACACTGCGTTCAATCACTGTGCACTGTGTTCCATATTACTGCACCTTGTGGATGTAAACTCTGAGACAGTAACTCACAGTTTGCGGTCACACAATTTTGTGTTAGTCATAGTTGCGTATCCTTCATCAGTGCCCACAGGACTCTGCCTACAGAATGCTAGTGACTGAGAATTGTTGTTAGGTGGTCTATTTTTTGTTCAGCTGTGAAATCGAGGTGTTCAAAACTCCAGCAGCACTGCTGTGTCTGATCAACTCATAAGAGCACGTCGCACTAATATACCACCACCCACATAGTACCTGATCTGTGTGAGTGTGTGTGTGAGTGTGTGTGAGTGTGTGTGAGTGTGTGTGAGTGTGTGTGAGTGTGTGTGAGTGTGTGTGAGTGTGTGTGAGAGTGAGTGTGTGTGAGAGAGTGGGAGGGTGGTGTGGGGGACAGATTAAAGTAGTAAGCTAGGGCTATTGTTGTGCAGAACCAACAGCCATGCTCCAAAGTCTAGTGAAAAGTTTTCTTAGAAGAAAGGTGGTTTTATGTAGCAGCAAAGGATGGACAAAATCCACACTTATATGGTTTTGTATGCAATGTGTGTTTTCACAAATGGTTGACTATGTAGTGTAGTACACTGTATGCTTATATACATCTAATTATGTACTTGAACTGCCATGGATCTGATTCCACGATGGGCTGCTTCTGTTTATTAAGGGCTCTGAGTCCGAGCTAATCAGGAGCAGAGATTGTTAATTTACTGGCAGTTAGGATAGACAGAAGCAGCCATGTTGAAATATAGCGTCTGTATTGTTTATAGCAGCTGCAATACACGGGTGCAAAGAAGTCTAGCTTGTCTGAATGTTGTTTCCTCTCTTTCCCTTTCCTTGTCTCTGTCTCTCTCTTTACAGAAACATGACGGACACTTCACCGTCATCCAGCTGGTCGGTATGCTGCGCGGCATTGCCTCCGGTATGATGTACCTGTCCGACATCGGCTACGTCCACCGGGACCTGGCAGCCCGGAACATTCTGGTGGATGACAACCTGGTGTGTAAGGTGTCGGACTTCGGCCTGTCCAGGGTGCTGGAAGATGACCCGGAGGCATCCTACACCACTACTGTGAGACACACACACATCTACTGAATTTTAATAAACAATTGAAAAACCTCATAAGGTCTACATGGTGATAGAGAAATACTGCACTACGATTAGACTGATGCTTATTTCAAGTGTTCTTTTTTTAGGTTCTTTCCTGACGCTTCTAAAGTCAGAGTTACAGTGCGTGTTTTATTACTAATGTACAACCCATATTCCAATGAAGTTGGGACATTGTGTAAAACATAAATAAAAACAGAATACGATGATTTTTCAACCAATATATAATTGAATACACTACAAAAACAAGATATTTAATGTTCAAACGGATAAACTTTATTGTGTTTTGCAAATATTTACTTGTTTTGAATTAGATGCCTGCAACATGTTCCAAAAAAGTTGTGACAGGGCCCTGTTTACCACTGTTACATCATCTTTCCTTTTCACAACACTCAAAAAGCGTTTGGGAACTGAGTACACCAATTGTTGAAGCTTTGTAGATGGAATTATTTCCCATTTTCACTTGATGTAAAACTTAAGTTGCTCAACAGTCCGGGGTCTCCGTTGTCATATTTTGCACTTCATAACGCGGCATACATTTTTAAAGGGAAACAGATCTGGACTGCAGGCTGACCAGTATAATATCCGCACTCAGAAATATGAAGCTATTAATGTTAGTATTTATGTTTATCAGTCAGAAATGTAAAGACAGACTTATATAGCATCAGCATGCTACTAATAGTACTTATTTTGTACTTTTATGTCATTCAGTGGACTGTGGTAGCCTAGCATTTAAGGTACTGCACTATGGACCAGATGGTCCAGGGTTCAAAAGCCACTTTTTCCAGGTTGCCACTGTTGGGTCTTGAGCAAGGCCCTAACCCACAATTGGTTGGATGGTAAGATCAGTATCAGTTGTATCAGTTTTAAGTCACTTTGGATAAGAGTGTCTGTTAAATGACCTAAAAATTACAATAAATGTACTTTTATTAATATATAGAATGTAGGGGAATTAAATGCAACTGTGTTAGCCTAGCGGTCAAGGTACTGGACTCTGGCCCTGAAGGTCCTGGGTTCAAATCCAACCTCTGCCAAGATGCCACAGTTGGGTCCTTAAGCAAGGCCCTTAACTCACGATTGCTTGAATTGTAAGAATACATCAGTTGTAAGTCGCTCTGGATAAGGGCGTCTGCTAAATTCCGTAAATGTAATGTAAATGTAAATAGTGAACATGGAACCATTTTAGACACAGCCCATAACTATGGGTGTTCTCGGCCAATAATGAATACACAGTTAAAATATTTAAAAATGTATCAGTGTTCAAGTATCACATTAACAGACTATTAACTCGACTGCCATAATTAGGACTTCCCAGCTCTTTCTGTATTAAAGAGTAAGTCTGTAACTGGATGATGAGAGTCATTTCTGAAGGCTGATATTGTGGGAGCTCATAATGGAGTGTCCTCTTGAAAACATATGACCTGAACTTTCTTTTAATGCAGTAGGCCTATGAGAGAAAAATCAGTGGTCAGCTAACACAATTCACTCTCTTAGAGCCTGTATAAAGTGGTGAATTATGTGAAAATGGAATTAGCCTATCACATTACAGACTGGCAAGCTCAGAAATATGAGAAGCTCTGCCATTTTTTGAGTAATGAACTACAGTCAAATGAGATAGAGTTTATAAGGGAAGGAGAGTTGTACTGATAGTCTGACACCGATTTTGCAGGGAGGTAAGATCCCTATCCGCTGGACGGCTCCAGAAGCCATCCAGTACAGGAAGTTCTCATCAGCCAGCGATGTCTGGAGCTACGGCATCGTCATGTGGGAGGTCATGTCCTACGGAGAGCGGCCCTACTGGGAGATGTCCAATCAAGACGTGAGTTCCTAACCTTCTAATGTCTCTCTTATTTGTCTCTTAAAGAGAATTAACAAAATAATAACTAGGGGTGCCAGATTTCTGATATGTTTTTTCCATTTGAAAATCAAGCCATGTTGGAACATTATATATGGAAAGTCCAGCATAACTAACCCAAACCACTAACCTGCTGTGTACAAACATGCACAACAAACACACAAAATACACACACTCACACATAAGAGCAAAAGCTAAAAAAAAAAAAAAAGAAAGAAAAAAAAGCTACCTGCAACACTGTAACGTTTTACGTCCACCCGATCAACGGCCATTTGCTTCAACATCCGATAACATATCATTAGGAATTATAATGGAAAGTAAAAATCTTTTTATATACAGTGTTTCCTCGCCACTTCACGGTCCACCTTTCACGGACTCGGTGCATTGCGGGTTTTCAAAAAATATAAATGGAAAAATATATTGCAGATTTTCGCTGTTTCGCAGGTTTTTTCCGGAACTTTTACATTTAAAAAATCACAAAATGTATACAAATATTAATTCTAACAATAAAGGAATGTTATAAATCATCAAATATTACGATTTACAGTAAATAGCGTATTTACTCAGCGGATGAATACTCACCAAAAACGAGAAGTAAGACTAGAGCATCG
>JAUZSU010019266.1:0-10816 GCA_034780255.1 Parotocinclus maculicauda
TGTCTGAAAGGGATGTTCGGGTGCTAACCCGGATTGTATCCAAAAAACATAAAACCACGGCTGCCCAAATCATGGCAAAATTAAATGTGCCCCTCAACTCTCCTGTTTCTACCAGAACTGTCCGTCGGGATCCACAGAGTCAATATACACGGCCGGGCTACTATAACCAAACCTTTATCTAAAACCAGGTGTTTCAATTTCATTGTCTAACCCCTGTACATGGCCCAGAATATTAAATAATCATGGTCATTTTTTTTTCACAACTATGGTTTCTGTCATCTGACTAGTATAAGGCTTCATGACTTTGTCATGACAATCCATGTCCCACAATGCCAATCCATTGTATTCTTTGAAACATGGTGGTGATGATATCATGATTTGGGCCTGTTTTGACCTGGGCCGATATGGATTTGCCATAATTGATTAACCATGATTTCTTTTTACAAGCAAACTCTAAAGGAATATATCAGGAACCCTCTCTGTTAAGAAGAATAAAGTAAATGTTTTGGAATGGCCAAGTCAAAGTCACGACCATAATAAGAAATGCTGTTGAAGAAACTGAAGTGAACATTTCATGTGATTAAATTCACAAACACACCAGAGTTTAAGTTATTCTGTGTGGAGGAATGGAATAAAATCCCCTAAAGACAATGTGCAGTGATCAGAAGTTACCAGAAATGTTTAGGTGCAGTTATTTCTCCAGTAGGGGGAACACCAGATACTGAAAGCAAAGGTTGACATACTTTTGCCACTAACAGGTATTTATATACTGTGTAAAAATAGCAATCTATTCATTATTCATTTACACTTTTCACACTTCACTGTATGTGTAGTTATATTTTATTCACTATCACATCTACCGTATAGCTACAATTGGTAAATCAGACCCTGGTAATAGCATAATTGTTTTGCAATTTGTGTATCCTCACACTATCACAATACCTTCAGTGTTCTTACGTAACCGTTGGTATGAGGATCCTAGTGTGATAGGCAGTGTTTGGTTATTACCAGACATAGCAGGGCCAAAGAGATCCATTCTTGATTCATCAGACCATATAAAACTTTTCTGCTCTAGTGAAATATTATCCAGATACATTTTGGCAAACTAGAGATGAGGATGAGATGTACTTCTTCTAGAGCAGTTGTTTCTGCCTTGCTTTTCTGCCATGGATGTGGATCATGTTTTTCTGATAGTATTGTCCAAAAACTGACCTTCAAGATAGTCCTGAAAATCTCTGGATATTGTTCTAAGGCCTTATATGATTTCCTGGATTATTTTATGTCTTGCTCTGAGAGAAGTTTTGGCAGGAAGTCCACTCCTGGGAGGATTAATGACTATTCCAAACTTTCTCCATTTCGGTAAAGACCCAGAGCCTTTGCAAAAGCTTTGTAACCTTTTCTACTCAGTAAATATCTCTCTCTCTCTCTCGCTCTCTCTCTCTCTTTCTATTTATCTATAAATATACATATATATAGAAATAATGTAGCCACCATATTGGATCATGGGAAGGTTTTTACAATGGGAAAGTAGTCATGTACTGTAGCATATCATGGATGGACAGCAATTGCTGCAATCAGATTATATATGCATTTTTTTATTAGCATTTCATGTAAGTAGGGACTGTGGTAGGGTAGTGGTTAAGGTACTGGACTTTGGACCTGAAGGTTCAGGGTTCAAATCCCACCTCTGCCACAGTTGGGACCTTGAGCAAGGCCCTTAACCCACAATTGCATGGATTGTAAGTTGCTCTGGATAAGGGCGTCTGTTAAATGACGTGAATGTAACAACTAATATAATTACTGAGTCACCTATGATACCTGAAGGCATTAAATCTATGGTTGTAGTTTTGGGCATTCTGTTCTTATATGTTACTGTTAATTCTTTAGTGTTTTTAGACAATAAGGTAATAACTAGAATCTCTGTACAATAATATAGGGTTTAGTCACTTAGTTAGAGATAGAGTTGCCAGACAACAGTTTAAATAAATGCAGCATGAACAGTTCAGATCTTACATCAGGATGAGACCTCTACATGTGCAATGTGCAGCCTGCACTAGTTTTATTAATGTTGTGAGTAAGCCTTTAAGCTTGCAGGACATAAATCCAAAGACTTACATGCAAGAGTGTTGAATAAAAGTGTGTTGGATGGAAAACATTTTGCGTTTGTACTCTGTAACACATAATGATCTCTGACATTTAATAACTGTTCATGAATTCACTAATTTGAACACCAGCTCACATATTCTGCACACTTTAGAAAGAGAGGTGTCCAAAAACAATTCTGTCATCACACAGCATTGCTGACTGGATATGCTGGAGTATTTTATATAACACAAAATACTAATTAATCTGTATTTCATATTGTATTTATTTAGTGTTTTAATTTTCTTGCAGTGAACATTATGTGCCGCTTTATCGTGCATAAACAATTATTTTAATTTCTTAAAAAAAACTAAAGGCACATCAATTTTAGGGTCCAGTGTGGAGACGTATTTTGATGGTGTGAGTGGCAAAAGTATGTGAACTGTTTAAACTTTCCTGCATCAGATTGGAGGAATTTTATGCATACAGAAGAGCTATGGGCTACGGTGGGTTTTTTCCCTTCACCTGTTTCCACAGCATTTTTAGCAGATTGAGGTCAGACCTTTGACTGTGAATGAAAACATATCTTTAGTCTTCTTTAGCCACTTTTTGGTAGAAAAGGGTGTTTGTTGTCCTTGTCCCATGAACTGCACTCTCTGGAGATTATTATGGGCTTCAAGATCTCCCTAAATAAACTCAACTTTGGCAAACCTCTGTTAAGCACTACAGTACAAAGTAACAGTCACAAAAGCCACTTAGCACTGTACGGTTCAAAAAAGAAGCTTTATGTCCAGAGTCTGCTTCAACTTCTCTGGGATCTTGGTTGGATCATCATACAGTGAAAATCTGTATTGTCATCAGAAGAATCAGTATTCCAGGAACTGTACTCGCGTTTAAGAGTAATTCAAACGCAATCTCAGAGCAAACCCTAAGCTAGGAGACCACAAAACCTTTTATCTCAATAAGTAGGCAGACTTTTTGTCACATTTTTGAAGAATGTGATTGGTTGTCACTTCCGTAGCACACATACACACAGATGCACTCTTAATATTGCACTCCTATTATAAGCCTTTGAAATGCACTAATCGTACACACACGTTTATTTGCTGTTCTTTAACTGATAGTTAATTTACCATATTGGTCATTTTAGTATCCTACTTAATCTATTGGCTTACCAATGAACAAGAGAAAATGTGGCTCCCCTCATTTCAGGTATGATGCCATGTCTAATCTATCCATGTCTAATCTATTTAACTGGTGAGGCTGGTTCTTACATCTTTATTTTAGGCATTGCACCATTGTTGCACTAGGAAAGAAATGAGAATGAATCTCTAATACGATCAACCAGAAACATTACTGCAAAATTATTAGTGCAAAATCTAATCAATAACCTTTCAATAACTGTTTTATGTGTATTCAGTGTTTGGAGAACATTCTGCTGGCTTGTCAACTTTCCTCTGTTTTCTCATCCGCTTATGGTAACTCCTAAGCCTCCTAAAAGTCCTCCTCCTTAGTCTTAACAGTGTTTTATCATAGGAGCCCTATAAGCTCTTTTAAAATGTTTTATGAATAACTTTTCTCTTGACTAGAATCTACTCCTAACTTTTAGGGGAATTCAATGATTTTTCTTAGGTATTCTTTGGAAGAAATGAACACTGTGTGCTCTGGAGTAAAAACAAAATTGACCATCCAGACTATTATCAGTAACAAGTCCAAAAACCAAGGTCTGTCATGGTATAGGGCTGTGCTCTTCAGTGCCCTGCAGCACTACCACTGCAAACAAAAGCAAGAACACTGGTAGATACAGTCACAGTGGCATGTGGCTCCAAATGTATTTTAGTGAATTGGCAGGTCCTTGCAATAAACAAAGATTAAGTCTACTAAAATGAAATACTAAACTCTAAACACGTTCTGCTGAAGTAAATGAGTGAGTGAGTGAGTTTCAGTACAGTACAGTTTCAGTACATTCAGTACATACTGTATATTTTTGGACATTAAAAAGAATATGTCGTTTTGAGGGTTTAAGAGGTCATTTTTGTGTGTAATCAGCATGATTGGAAGTTTGCAATTACACTTGTAAAGATAGGGAACTGGTTGATATAGCATGATTTGGATGAGCACGTCAACTTCCTGTCAAATCCTTGAATGCATATCCGCACATACTCTTTACAATCAAGAAGCAGAAGAGACTGGGCTTAAAACTGTACACAAGGCATAACCAATTCTGTTTTTAGCTCTGATTTTGGGGTCAAATAATTATTAGGGTCATCTTGAAGATATGGTGTCATGCTGTTTATAACATTTTTAGGCTTGTCTCCGAGGCAAATTATAAAGTTGTTTATTTCATAAATATTTGATCTAACAATTGCAAGCAGAAAGTGCTCAGTACAGAGATAAATGGAAGGTTTTTGCATGCTTCCAAATAACTGGTAGTGTTTATTCTTGTCCTGAAAGACAGTACATTGGTAAGGAAATAGAGATACTCTTAAGGGGATAGGAAAAAAAAAGAACAGGGAGTTTCTGTTGGCACCTTGCCTCTTGTTAAATGGTTGTGCCAGAGCGGTGTTGATGGTTCCCTTAGCCTCCTTGCTACTTTTTCCATTTTGATCCAGGTCAAATCATCAAAAAACAAGGGAAACTTTCAAGCCAGGTGTGAAAGAAGACGTTCCACACATATGCACAAATACGTTGGTGATGAAAACCAAAACCATCTGTAGGACATATAATAAGCATAGTTATGATGTGTTGAAGTTCAACACTTTTTGTGCGATACAATAGGCTGTCATGCTAAACATGCATTTGCAGGCTATTTCTAGTGACGCTACCAGATTAAACTGCTCATGCCGTGTCTGCACATATAATCAAAGAATAAACTTTATTTCAGTATAAGGAGAAATGTAAGTGAGGAACCACCTGTAGTTTGCTAATGGTGGAGTAAAGCATCTGTATGGAAATGCACTTGAGGAGAAAATTCAGTGTGGTCATTCACTCTAGCTCAGCAACTGAATCCCACTCAGGAAACAGACAAACACCTGTTTTAAAGTTCCAGAGGCCAGAGGTTTTATTGCACATACACAGTTCAGCATAACATTAGAACCACCTTCTTGCTTCAACATGAATTTTCAATTTTATCAGCTCCACTTACCAGATAGGCGAACTTTGTAGTTCTACAATCACATACTGCAGTCCATTTGCTGCTCTGCATACTTTGTTACCGCCTTTAACCCTGTTCATAAATGGTCTGGACACCCACAGGACCACCATAGAGCAGGTATTATTTATGATGTGGATCACTCTCAGCACTCTCTGGTGTTAGTGTGTGCTGTCCCGGCTCAAACACCACCACCACATCAGTGTAAGTAGAGCTGATAAATGGACAACGAGTGCACAAATTTGTTTGGAGGTTGTTGCAGTGTTATGGTTGATTTGTGTATATTGCACAAATATTATCGGGAGTCAGACTGAATAAAAAACTTTCAAATACAACATTGTATTGTTTTGCTATGTTGGTTTGCTAAAAAAATAAGTCATTTTCTACACATGCCTAACATGCTTGTTTAATTATGGTGTCAGACAAAGTCTTAGTATTGCATCCTATATAAGTAAAATCCGAAATAAGCTGAGGGCCCTGGGATAGAGATTTCAGGTACAAGTACAAAACTGCAGGATCTCTCTCTCTCTCTTTCTCTCTCTCTCTTTCTCTCTCTGTCTTGTTCTCTCTCTCCCTCTCTGTCTCTCTCTGTCTCTTGCACTCTTACTCTCATTCTTTCCATGTATTTCTATCTCTCTATCTCTCATAACCCTATGACCAGGCCACTAGAGAATTAACCCTCTTGGTCGTATCTCACTGAGCCCCAGCTCATGGCCAGACCAGAACTCTAGGGCATCTGTCTGCCAGCTAATTGCCCCAAATTGTGCCCTAATAGAAAAAGCAGCACAAGGGCAGAGGGAAGAGAGGAGAGGAGAGAAGAGTGGAAAGAAAACAAACAACAGGAATAGGAAGGGGAAAGGGCCAATTTCAGTTAAAAATATTAATGCAATCAAGGCAAATTAGTGGCTTTCAGATAACATTCCTATGGCGAGACTGTTTACTTTCCAACAGAGCAGCAAAGGGTGCTGAGGTACAGGAGAGTCCATCCATCAAAATCCAGCAAGTATGAATCTCACACATTGTCATACACCCAAAACATTCCATTGACCAAGAACTTACACATTAAAAAGAGTACATATAAACATACATGCATTATTTCACAACAACTAAAAACAAACAAACAAAAAAACATCAACAACTGGTAATGTTCATGGTTTTTCCATGAAGAAAGTACTGAGATATGATAAAATGTATGAGAGAATACAAAAAGGTTTTCATTGGTGTGCGGGCTAATGATAAATACAGATGAATTTGTAGAAAAAATATCAGAAGAAAGTAACATAGATTGTGGAAATAGAAAGGCAGGGTGGACTGAATGTTGGAGCTGTCATGAAGCTGATGAACTATGAGTACATCCTGTTTTCTTATGGGCCAGACCCCGTTGGTTTGACATGGTTGAGTGAGAGGAGGCTGACCTGAAGGAGTACACTCACAAGAGCAACAGAGCCAGCTCCCACTGAGTCCAGACAGCACATACAAAGTGCATGGCATGAATCCGGCCCTTTGCCACTGTCTCTGTGCTTCTGGCAATGCTCATTCAGAGATCATAAAGCAGACTAAGGACATGGATTACTAAAGTCATGTGCTGTGGTCTGATGAGACCAAGATAAATTTATTTAATTCAGATGGTGTGACGCATCTGTGGTGGCAACCAGGTGAGGAGTACAAAGGCAAGTGTGTCTTGTCTACAGTCAAGTATGGTGGTGGGAATGTCATAGTTAGGGGCTGCATGAGTGCTGCCTGCTGTGGGGAGCTACAGTTCATTGAGGGAACCATGAATGCCAACATGTACTGTGACATATTGAAGCAGAGAATGATCCCCCCTTCAGAAACTGGGCTGCAGGGCATTATTCCAAAATGACAATGACCCCTAACACACATCCAAGATGACCATTGTCATGTTAAAGAAATTGAGGGTAAAGGTCTCTAGACCTAAACCATATTGATCATCTGTGGGTCATTCACAAGTTTTTAGTTTGAAATTTGGAGGAGTGCTAACATCTACCAGCTCAGTGATGCCGTCAGTTTGTGGTGGAGGATCAAAATGGGAACCTTAGCCCTGTTTGCTTGCATCACCATGTTATCTCACTACTCTCAGTGTAAAGAATTCTGACAAAATTGTAATGCAATTTCTTTAACACTGTTCCCGATAGTAAAGCCAAATTTTTTTCCAATATTGTTTAATGATGCTTCACTTAAACTAATTTGCAGTTTTGAATAAATATTTGTGTAGGATTTTATACGATTTATGATTTTTTTTATATGAACATTACAATATGTGTTAATTGCTCATTAATTTAAGACTACCGAAACTGCTTTGTGCTATGCTGTATTTTATTTATATTTATTTTAGTTATATTTTATTTATTTATTTACCTTTACTAAATTATTCTTATAATCATCGGCTGTTGTTGTTACATCATAGCAATGTCTATATCTGTTTTTGATTTGTGTGTTTGAAAGTAAAACCACACACACACACACAAACATATAACACCATTTCTTACCATCTTTGTGGGGCTCGTGCACTGACATAATAAACAATAACCTCAGTAACCGAAAGCAACTTATTTGACTTTTTTGGTTTTTAAAAAGAAAGAAAAAAACTCATGGGAACCAGCTAATGGTCCCTACAATCTCAAAATATCAGATCTTTTTATCCTTGTGGGGACATTTCACCACAATGTGATATATATACATGGACACACACAAAAACACACACACACATGCACTCTTACATGGCCTGTGTAACTAGCCTTCCGTGCAGGACTCATAACTACAAACTGATTTACAGACCTGCACTTACTGAAGCAAACTGTACTCCTCTGTGAAGAAAGAATTCTCCAAGGCACGGAAACAATATGAGATATCTGGAAGAGATGGCCATGCATACACAAAACAATGCTCAGGAGACATGGTGCATGCAAAGGACTAGGCCATAACCTAAGAGTTGAAACTCCATTCCACTTCAGATTGAGTGAACCATACACAGGACACATAGCTGAATCACATTCCAGTATTTAACCTATGAAGGTTATATAAGCATTCATGACAGCCAAAGAAACGTTCATGTTTGTATGTGTACTTGAACTTCTGGTCAGTGTACTTATGAAAATAAAGTCATATAGCATCCACTTGTGGCAAGCTGCAGTACTGCACCTGTGCACTATTTTCACGATTCAATTAGAGACAATTGGCGAATTCAAGTTTGAGTTCTGCTTTGTGTCATTCTCACACAAAGAACCATCAGGAGCTCCACAGTGAGTATTCCTCTCAATATGTTCTGTTTCCTTGAAATGTAAATAAATATGATGTAATGTTATGGAGTGAAAGTAAAAAGTGAGGGTCATTCATTATCTGTGCATAATGACAGAAATGATTTTGGCCAGTTGAGTTTAAATCGAAGACACATGTTCTTGTGCAAACAGTACTTGGGTGGTGCAATTTAGGTCAACCTTCGACACAGGAGAGAATAAAAACAAGGTTTCAACACAGCCACTACACCGGGAAACATACAGCGTGCTATGGTGCTGTGCTTTAGTCTTTTTAGTCTGAGAATAAACCTGACAGTACAGCATATAAATGTACTCCCTGGTGGACGCTGATGACAATTCAAACTGTAATGATGCAGCAGATTTGAGAAAGCTCATTCACACACAGTGTAATGACAGACTTCTAGAGAAGATTACGATCCGGTACATGATCCAAGGTCATGTTCAGAGCAGGGTAGTATGACCGAGTCACTGGTTATGACAACAACATTTAACCTGGCTAATCTCTGTGATTGCTCACTCAGGTGAGTCCGCTATCTGTGTGTTGGACATCCTTGAACGTACACTCCAGGGATTTACATGATGCATTTTCTGGTCTTGATGAAAACCAGAAACAGTCTATATTGGGGACCACAACACTTCTCTCACCCAGACACAGCAATTTGTGTGTGTGTGTGTGTGTGTGTGTGTGTGTGTGTGTGTGTGTGTGTTTACTGAGCTGTGTGGTGAATGTCATCTCATCACGTTCCACACGTTTGTAATTTTGTTTGAGTCTATGATTGATGCAACTCTCTAATGTTAAATAAAAACAGGAACATACTGAAAATGCTGCATACATGAACACAGGACATACTGAACCTTAAGCACAATCCTTCATTTTAAAATTGCTTGAGTTGAAGGGCCAGTGCATCTGGACAGTATCTCTTAGTTCTGTGTAAAAGTGTGAGGAAAACGCATAGGGAAACACATTACTCACCAGCACCAAGAGGCAGATAAAAAATATGGCCACCTGCTTTATTGAAACGTTACACCTGCCAGACTTGAAAATTATGTTAAAAATGTAAAAGTGTTAAAACACAAATATGGGAATGAAAATATGCAATACTTATCCTTGTGTTTCCTAAATTGATTTGTTTTATTTACAATAACTTGTTGTACACTTGTATAAGTATACTGATATATACACTTATGAGCCAAAATCTTACAACCACAGATTGAATAACATATAAAAGTATCTCTTTACAACTGTGCCTCATAAGGTCTGAAATACAGTAAAAGGTAAGCAAGCAATCTATTCATGTAATCAGTGTGTTGGGCATGAAGACCTAAGCAACTCTTAAAAGCGCCAATATTAATGTGACCAGAAGACAGGGTTGGAACATCCATGAAACATCAAAGATTGTATGTTGCTCACTTCAGCAGTGATGACTATCTCTTTACAGAGGACAGAAGAAGAACAATCCTTACACCAGTGACAAGGTTTCAGAAGCCCAAGGTTTGATCAGTGTGCGATGGCTATTCTGTCTGGTCCAAACTGGCAAAAGATCCACTGTGGCAAATCCAGCTAAATCCAGATATCTTTATGCTGGTTATGGAAAGGAATGTTACGGCACATAGTGTATTAGACTGGAATGCTAACCATGCTAACCCTGCAAAATAGAGAAAACTAAAATCACAAAAGCAATCTATTCTACAACAAACATTCAGCTACAGGCCCAGTAACATGAGAAGTTGTAAAAACATCTCTCTATTTGCTCAAGATAATAGTGAGATCAAGTGAAAAGAAAAATGAGACTTTTAATCAAATTTAGTTGTCTCTCTGGCTTTTCACCAATGCAAAAAGACTGCAATCTCAAATGTTTCAACAGAGATTAAAAAAATCACATTGTGCTCAAATCTGTTAACATTTTGATTCTTTGAGTTCTCAAAATGAACCTAAGTGTTGCTCAACCGTACCACCAGTTTGTTTGGTTTAATCTCTAATCAATTTTAGTGTTAATAGTTTGTGGTTCTGCTCTTAACAATATCCTCCTTCCAAACACGATCTCAATTCACAATAATCTTCATAATTCATTCATCCACTTTGTTATGCATTTAATACTAGACAGGGTTGTGGGAGAGCTTAGTTTGCGCTTTGTCTTTTCAAATGCATTTCACTCATCTACAAACTATGGCAGCTCCTGTCATAGGTTACAAGTTACTGAAGCCTGGGACGCACCGATGTCCTTCCTAGGATGTACAGTGCATCCGGAAAGTATTCACAGCACTTCACTTTTTCCACATTTTGTTACGTTACAGCCTTATTCCAAAT
>JAUZSU010019277.1:0-10816 GCA_034780255.1 Parotocinclus maculicauda
ATTCTTCCGGAGAGCACAGGAATCCTCCCATAAATCGCTGATCGCTAGGTGGCGACTTGTGGCTTATTTTTCTTATTTTTATTCTCTCACGTTCTTTGGTCCGATTAAGCAGAATTTTGGTCCAAATAAGCGAATAACATTACACGTATATAATGGGATTTGTTTCGGTACTTTAGGATTTGGCCCGAATAAGCGGCTGGTCCCATTAACCGGTGGTCCTATTAACTGGAATCAACTGTATTTAGTGTTTCCTCCTCTTATATAAGCAGTTTATGAGGTTGTGACAGCTTCACCGGGATGCCAAGCTGACAAACCTAATAGTGGCTTAAGACTTTTGGACAGTGCTGTATATACAAGGAATCGATTTGAAGTTGTGTTACAGGTCTTGTTTTATTGTAACAGTTCCTGCTACAGTTCTTGGAGAGTGTGTGTGTGTGTGTGTTACCCGGGCAGTGCTGTGTGGCGAGCCTCCCTTGCTGACCAGCAGCCTGACCACGTCCAGGTTGTTGTGATGGACAGCTACGTGCAGAGGAGTCAGTCCATTCTGCAAGGATAGAAAACAGACATCTGGCCTCAGACACCTGCTACTGTCTGACACACACACACACACACACACACACACACACACACACACACACACACACACACTACCTTTCCTGCTGCATTCGGGTTCGCTCCTCTGTCCAGCAGCATCTCCGCTACGTCCACCTTCCCGTATTTACAGGCCACATGAAGCGGAGTAAATCCTTTCTGCTTGCACAAACGAATTGTGTAAAACCTCCTAAGTTAGATCAAATGTGATCAAACTAAACTGAACCAGACCAAACGAAGAAGGCTGACCTTGGTCATTTTGGTTTGCTGAGCGTTACCATCTAAGAGAATGCGCGTAGTGTGGGCGTGACCCTCACGGGCGGCGATGTGCAGGGGAGTGTGTCCGGCTGTGGTAGCTGAATCAGGGTTGGCCACGTGTTCCAAGAGCAGCTTGACCAGCTCCTTGTGGCCCATCCGAGCCGCACAGTGCAGCGGCGTCTGATCGTCCTGCGCACACACAAGATTGCGTTTGAAAAAACACCGTTTTGTCATGTCATAGCGCCACCGTTGCTTGGTTTGTTCCCACCTTCGCTTTAGCGTCCACCTGGGCCGAGTTTTGCAGCAGGAACTGGGCCACTTCACAATGTCCAGCCCGAGCCGCCATGTGCAAAGGAGTCTCGACTTTCTGCAGGGGCACAAACAATCACAAAGCAGGCTTCCTTAGCAGCACAGAGAGAGGTCACCTTCAGGATGCAGCATCCTCGGTTTGACAAATCAGATCCTTTTGGCTATGCATAATCCCATGATTCTTTCACTGGTCCCCATTCAGGGGAAAATATGGCTTTGACAGGGATTTTAGGGGTTCTAGTAGAAGCTTGGTTTGTTTGAAACGTAGCAGCCATGCAGGTTGAGGGACTTGCTCACCACGTTAGAAGCATTTGGCGAGGCTCCTCGTTGCAGAAGACTCTTCACAATGTTGAGATGCCCCATAAAAGCAGCCACATGGAGTGGGGTCAGACCCGACTAAGAGACAAAAACAAAAACATTGCTCACTAGGTTCTGTAAAGCCTCAGTGATCAGACCTTCCTCTGGCATGACATTCTGAGCTAAATCCCCCTGGTAAGTAACATTTGCAGGAATCTATGTGCATCTAGGACGTAGTGTAATGACGTCGAGTCAAAAGCGTCTGTCTGACCTCAGTCACGGCCTCCAGCGACGCCGAGTGTTTGAGCAGCAGGTCCATGGAGCGCATGTGGTTCTTTTTGCAGGCGATGTGAAGAGGAGTGAAGCCGTTCTGAAAACCAAAAGATGTGAGTGAGCAGAACCGGGTGTCCAGTCCATCCATTCAGGAACCTGCCCAGTACAGGGACAGTACTGCACAACAGCCCTAGGCCATCGTTAGATTCGTTCATTTAGTAATAGTATAATTACCATAAAGCACATATTGTCAACAAAAAGTGCTTCCTTGGCTGATACCCTTTTAAAAAGAGTTCCTGATCAAGCTTACTCAGACTGTAGAAGGCTCAACTTGGCATCCTGATAAAGCTGTCAGATGCTGCTACCGATCAAGGGTAAGAACTGGAAAGACTAAATAAATACTCACCATTGTTGCATAGAAGCTTTCTTCTGATTTCATTCTGTTCTATTTTATTTAGTCTGTATACTGCTTACAAATGTCCTGTATTTTCTGGTTGTGACTATTGTGACTATTAATTATATATGGTCATTATACGATTGACAGAACAATGCGGTGTGAAGTCTAAGGGTGGCCTGAGACTTTTGCACACTTGAAAACCAAAAAACACGGTAACGTTCCAGTCACTTTCGTTTTCGATAGCTGTTTCAAAAAGGGTTATGTTCCTTCCATGTGCTCAGTGGTTCCGGGATAATCTTTGGACTACTATGATTAGGGTACAATGCTTTGAGAGGGGACCTCCGAAATACAGGCAAGCACCATTTAATGACTGAGGTCTTATAAAGGGAAATAAATATTAATAAAAGCAAATCAAATGTCTTTTAACTGCAAACATTGCGGCTGATCACCTGGACAAGAAACAACCCAAGCAGAGGCAGAGTTTAAGAGTGAAAGTCTGTCATTTGTGAGTCTGTGATTGTGTCACTACTTTACGGGTCGTGTCCTTCCTTGCTCGTTAGCTCACATTTGGACTAGAGATCGTCCTAACTCGGAACCCAAGCAGAGGCACGAGTTTAAGAGTAGAAGTCTGTCATTTGTGAGTCTGTGATTGTGTCACTACTTTACGGGTCGTGTCCTCCCTTGCTTGTTAGCTCACATTTGGACTAGAGATCGTCCTAACTCGGTTTAGAGACGTTTTTGTACTGGTTACTTATGTTTGTTTGGATGATTTACCTCCTCTTATTTGTACCAAGCTGTATATGCTGTTTGTAAGTGTATTTTCCTGTCCTGTTGTAAGTAGTACTGCTTATTCTCTCTAACTTATAACAGTATAAACAGGTTCCTAATTACCAGTCTCTGGTTCATCCGACTGATCTTCTGTGTTGTTCTTAATACTGCCTATCAGTACTTTTTTGGCTTCTGTCAAACTAAAGTATCAGGTCCATCATACCACCCCCTTAAGTGTTAGAGTGGTAACGGTACATTAACAGTACAGTATTTTCTAATGTTATTGGAAATTTCCATTAATTATAAATTCACTTATGTTTTCGGCGGTATCTAAGTCACATTTATGCAGACGGTGTTGTGGTGAAAAATACTTTTTATATTTACATTATAGTAAATGTGGGTGACTATGGTAACTCCCTGTTGAGGTTAAGTAAAAGACAGACAGCGTGACTGACCAGGGCTCGGGCGTTGGCCTTGGCACCCTTGTCCAGCAGCACCTTGGCCATTCGGTGATGGCCGCAGTGCGCAGCTACGTGCAGCGGCGTCAGGTGGTCCAGGGTAATGTCGTCGATCTCGGCGTTGTACTGTAGTAGCTGCCGTACGCAGTCCATGTGATCGCCCTGCGCTGCCATATGGATTGGGGAGAGACCGTTCTGCAGCGGGAGAGCACAGATTTATCATCAAACAAATGCCAAACAGCCCCGGGATGCAAACCTTATCTGGGACGCTAACCTCTAATACAGGAGGCACATCAGAACCTTAAATAAGAAGGTTACTCATACTGATACGGAGGCACAGCTGACTTACCTTCGTTTTAGCCTGAATGGGAGCTCCCTGGTCCAGGAGGATCTCGATGACTCGCACATGACCATTCCTGGCTGCACAATGCAGAGGAGTCAGCTCGTCCTGGAGTAAACAGAAAAAGAAAAAGAGAGTGACCAAAGGAATAAAGAGTATCTAATTTGGACTTCCTTTGTGTGTTATATTCTGAACGGAAATGTCCACGCCAGTTTCGTGGCTAGGAAAGTCCGTTCCTCTGCTCTCCATTAATCTCGAAAACCTGCCGCTTGGCATTTCAAACCTAGCATGAACCGTACATATGAAATACCTGATTTTGTCCCAGGAGGACATAAATAGGTCATCCTCTGTCAGCAGGTCCTAAATAAGCCAGCAGCTCATGCAGGAGTTTCATAGAGCATCTGATACATGAGCTCACTATACACTCGTCACCGCTGGAAGCTTCAGCAAAAGTAGTAAAAGGGAAGCAGGTACCTTTGTCCTGGCATCTATCTGTGCTCCTCTGTCCAAGAGTAATCGAACCATAATCACGTTTCCCCTCCTGGCAGCAATGTGCAACGGAGTAATACCATTCTGGAAAAAAGGGACAAACGAGATTTGTTTTGTCTCTAGCGTAAGCTTTTTTGACCGCCACAAACCACAAGGATGTGAACAAAGTATAAATACTGTGTTACTTCTGTCATTCTGATTATTTCTGTAGATTCATTCTTTTCACGTTTCCTTACCAGGGCTGTGACATATCGTATCATTCGCGATAATACCGGTATGTTTCAAACGATATAAAACACCCATATCGTGATATTCCGGCGTGTTTACGTAATGACGTAAGTACGTGACTCATAGGCAGAGCGACAGATACGGCAGAAAGTGGTTCTGCGGTCGGGGAGTTCGTCCCAAAAAGGGGAGCAACTTTGAGGTGGTTTCGATTAGATTTCGAAATTAGATTAGTAGAACGAACTACAGTAATATGTAATCTATACAAAAGGTCTGTAACAACAAAAAGGGGAAACGCATCTAATCCGTTTCATCACCTCAAGCAGAAGCTTGAAAAATGCCACGAGGTGACGTGTTTTAAAGCATAAAATAGATTTTATTGCAATTGTTTGTTGTTTAAATACATCGCAGAATATATTGTAATCGCAAAATGACCCTAAAATATCATGATATTATTTTAGGGCCATATCAGTGATTATTAATAGACTTTGTACTCCTAACCCATAAGTAACTACATTTTCTCTTTTATCTCCAAAGAGGTGTTCCGGTACCAGTTCCAGCACCACATACTTAGACGTTCCTCCACCTCAGGATCACTCTACTGGTCTTTATCAGCAATAACCAGTCCCACCAGTGTGCAGTAACTCCCTCCAATATTTAGTCACTAGGGGACGATGTGCCTTCAAGGACCTCCCACTGAGGACTGATTTTAAAATCTATTTTATTTTTACATTTATTTTGGTATTTATTTTTTTTACTAACTTAAATATTATTATTGATTTAAATTAGATGATTTACTTAATTTTACTTTTACTTTAATATACTTTTAAGTATTTATTTAATAAACATCTAAGCCACCCATGGAGGTCGGGTCTCATTTTGAGTCTTGGTCCTCCCAAGGTTTCTTTCTTCTACGTTCAGGGATTTTCCTTGCCACTGTCGCCCTGGGCTTGCTCAATTTGGGATTGGCCTTTTATGATAGTATAAGATTGTAAAGCTGCTGAGAGACAATTGTAAAAAGTGCTATAGAAATAAATTTGAATTTGAATATCGCCCACCCCTATTCCTTATTACACTTCAAAAACATCTGTACTTTTGACTAAAATTTTCAAAACAGGCTTGTTACTTTACCTTTTGTATGAATCTACGTATATATCTGATTTGTATTTATTGTTCTTATTATTTTATTTATTCAATTACCTAATAGAGCTTAATAAATCCTAGCTTTATGCTTGATGCATTGCAACTCCTTAGTTCTAATAAAATGAATTGAAAGAGATAAGAGCTATAGTTTGGGATAAACTTGATGATTTAAAGCATGACTAGATGAGCTGGTGTCTAATTATGAGTGATTTTTGCAGGGTGATTCTAGGATAGAGCTCCCAATGAGACCAGGAGACCCAGTTTTATATTTAAAAAACTTGTCCATTCTAACAATTTTGGACTCTCATTATTTTGGCTGCTGTACTTTAATTGTTATAGTATTATATTTAAACCATGTACTTTAAATGGTTTTAACATCATTTTTTATTGGTTCAGACACAAACTGTTGTTGCTGTGGGTAGTTAAAAAAAGATAAGATTATTTGTAGGATTTGTTGCAGCTCAAAGAAACCCATTTTTTACTCAAAGTGCATTTGGTAGCATGAACTTTTTTACTTCCATGCGAGTAACATATACAGTAAATCATACTCCAGCTTTTACTTGAGTGAATTTAATCAGGTTAGTTGTATTTTTACTTAAGTAAAGAACTTATGAGCTTCTGCCAGCTTTGATTGAGAAAAGGTGGAGATCTGTGGGGCACCAACCTTGGGCGTGAAGTTCACGTTGGCTCCTCGGTTCAGGAGCAGCTGTGCGACGCTCAGATTCTCATAATGTGCTGCAATGTGGAGTGGAGTAAAGCCAGTCTGAAAAACAAGGATGACAGGTGGATGAGATTTTTTTTTTTAAATAACGTTTTGATTAACAGCTTTGGACATTTCGGACGTCTGGGACAGGTTTACAGATCAGGAGTCATGCTCATCTGCTTAGAGAATCGTTACCAAGGTCATAGTACTTCAACTTTAAGCCCATGCACATCCTAGCATGTGCAGCAGGTTTGTTTTTTCAGTAATCTTATGAGGAACCTGCTAATCACTCCGATTCAGTTTTGCCACCTTGACTCAAAAAATGCTTTTTTTAATCAAAAAGGCTGTTTTATAAAATCTGTATCTCCACGTAAAACACAGGGCAACATAAGGGGTGCAGTTCCCACCCCCAAACCCAGCTGCGACCAATTATGACCCAGTTGCCACCCCCAATGGCATTGTTGCCAATCAGCCTACTGACTAGCAGTGCCAGTGTTTGTTTGGGTTTGGCGTATCCCCACAATCTGGCTATTACCGACCCGGCAATTTTATGTTTTTAAAGGTTTGGAGTTTGTCCCAGTGCAACCAATTTGTAGACAGTTCTCATTCCCAGTTTGGCTCTGAGCAGTAAGTGAGTGAGTTCTTTTATCCCTTCAGTGCCACAATCACCTTACCCAACTGCCAGTCTTACCAGTGACACCCAGGGAAAAGACATTCCCATAATGCACTGCTCACCAACATGAGGGGATATTTCATTATGTTTTGTGAGCAGTAGATCTCTGGGGTTCCTCCTAGACAGAGAACAAATGGCAAGACAAACGTCTCCCGATGCTCAAACGTGTCTCCTGCCATAAAAACATCAGCACTTTCACGAGTTCTCAATACAGTCTCAACTTGTTCTCAGATTTGGCAAATTTATGATTTAATAAAGTCACAAAATGAACTAATTTCTCATCAAAGGGCTAAGAGAGTTCACTTTTTTTGTTTAAAAATTTATTTTGTTACTTATTTTATTACTAAATTAAATATTATTATTTAATACTTTCATTATATTACTGACTTACTTATACTCTTACTTTAATATACTTTTAAGTATTTACTTACTTAACATCTTGGCCACCCATGGAGGTCGGGTTCCATTTTGAGTCTTGGTTTCCCAAGGGAGTTTTTCTTGTCCGCTGTCGCCCTAGGCTTGATCAGTTTGGGGTTGGACTTTTAAGATCATATAAGATTATAAAGCTGCTTTGAGACAATGCTCTGTTATAAAAAGCGCTATAGAAATACATTTGAGTTGATTTGGGACACTTTATTCACCTTAAAGTCTGTACGACAAAAACAAATCAATAAATTCACATTTCATTTGGATAAACCAGTGATCGTCTCCACTTTCTGTAAAACAATTTCTGTTCTAAATATAAAACGTTTAAGAATAAAAGGTCAAATTGGACAGTTTTTTGTGTTCATTGGACTTACAGAGCTTCAGTCCTTAACTTGTGATTGATTTTACTGGATTTTCATTGGTGTGTTTTTTCCAAAACATCCAATCAAGTGACTTTACAAAGAGAAAAACTCAAATCTAGGTGAAGAAAAATTTCGAAGATGATAAGGAGAAACAGAAAGAGCTCTGAGCTAAATGTGTCATTGCAAAGGTCCAAATACTTATGTCAATGCAAAATGTACAGTTTATTTTATTAAACATCATTACTATTAAAAAACATTTGTATTTATGTACAAGTTTATTTACACTCCCAAAAAACAGAACCATTTTAAAATGTGGATTCACTTTCATGATTTATAGTTTGTATGTAATATCTTAATATTAGAACATTTTACACTATTAATAAAAACACGTAAAAACTGAATAAAGATTTATAAAATGCTTGTGAAACAGAAAATAACTAACGTTAGGGTTTCTGTACTATTTTAAATGCTTTATAATATGAGTTTAATGAATTAAGCAGGAATAATAAAGGTGCTTTTGTACTTATGATAATACACACTCGGTTTCTTTAATGCTGATATAAAATATTGATGTGATTGATTATATATGATCAATAAATGTAGTTTTGATCAAACATAATCATAAATAATCCTATAAAACACTAGGACTGTTTATGTCCTGTAGGTTTATCAGCCACCAGGGTCTCCCTGTTAACCTTTAGAATGTTGGAGCATCTCAGGCTTTATGATGTCATAATGCACAAGCTGCACTCCATGCGTGTAGAACTTTCAGCTCATTGTGGATGGAGACGTCGGAGAGAGCAGAAGCAGAAAATGAGCTGTCTTTTCTGGTGCTGGCCCAAGGGCCACCGGAGTGGTTCTGAGTCTGAGGAGGAACCCAAAGGGGGGAAGAAGAAGAAGAGGAAGTGGAGGTTTGGCAGGAGGAAGAAGAGGAACGTGGATGGAGGAAAAGAGCCCAAGGACATCCAGCTGGATGATCCACACTATGAAGACAACAGGCTTTCCATCGGAGAGCTTGAGGACATCTGGCTGGATGATCCAGACTACGAGGACGATGCTCTTTCTATTGGAGAGCTCGTGGACATTCGGATGGATGATCCATATGTGGAGGACGATGCTCTTTCTATTGGAGAGCTCGTGGACATCCGGCTGGATGATCCAGACTACGAGGACGATGCTCTTTCTATTGGAGAGCTCGTGGACATCCGGCTGGATGATCCATATGTGGAGGACGATGCTCTTTCTATTGGAGAGATCGTGGACATCCGGCTGGATGATCCAGACTACGAGGACGATGCTCTTTCCATCGGCGAGCTCGTGGTGGAAGCCCCTGGAGCTCAGACACAGGCCTCTAGAGCTCAGGTGAAAGCCCCTGGAGCTCAGATTAAGGGCTCTGGAGATCAGACTCCTGTTTGTTACCTGGAGACTTCAGTAATAATCAACTTTGGAGCCCAAGGTGAATGACTAAACATTATGGACATTTCAAATAATAACTAGCTTTTCATCATAAGGTTAGAATCATATGATGATGTAATATTAAACTATGGTTCTGATTGGTTATTCTTCTGTTAAATGTTATTCTGAAGGTAAGAAGCCAAGCCAAAACGAGCTCCTTAATAAAGACCAGGTTCCAGACCTGAAGAACAAAAAGCTCAGGAGGGGAACCAGTGGACGGGGCAGAAAAATAAACTACAAAACATACAACGGTAAGAACCCTATCAGTAACCCAGGGGGGTCTCTGTCTCTCTCATGGACACCATGTTGATGTTCTAAATGATATTTCCATTTTCACAGGGGAAGGAAATGAGACCGAGCTCTGCAGAGGTTCTGCCCTGCAGGGCACTAGAGCCTAAAGAAGAGCTGCGCTGGATCCCAAGCTGGGGGGCTGAGGGGTAGGGGAATGGGTGGTGGGACAGTGCACATCAGCCTGCAGGGTAAAGATAGTGCACGTCTCACCACCAGGGGTAACACTGATGGAGTAAGGGTGGAGAGGCTACGGGATCCAGCAAGAAGAACATCTAAAACACCATCAAAATAAACCAGTATAAACCTGCCTTGAAATTGTTTTTATTGATTCATTAATTTATGGTCAGTTGTTTTGCCTTCGTAGGCAAGCCTGGGGGGTTTTAATTTGTTGCAGCAGCTACAGGGAGCCATTGAAGAGAATGTAGCAGTGGAGTGATATCAAAACACTTGAGTAAATTGCAAACCGGATGTGCTGGTTGTGGCAGGGTGGCTTCAAAGCCTCTCAGGACCACCTCCAAGGTAATAGAGCTTAAACACCTGGCAACCTCCATCAGTTTCTAGACCTCAAGAAGCAATGCAGATGAGAGGTGAAACTTTAAGAACCAAAAAAAACAGAAGTCACGTTACCTGTAACTAAAGCACCTGACAACCTAAAAGACACACTCCTAAATTACGTAAACATAACCCGTTGTACCACTGTTTGGCCCACACTGCCACCACTACCACGTATGGTATGACCCCCGTTCCAAATCAAACTGTTCCCATCGTTCTTGATGCAGTAACCAACTGAACCCGAGGTCCAGTTTGTAATGTCAATAACACCATCACACCTCAGGCATCATTCCCAATGCTACCAACCAGTTCCCATCTCTAGTGCTGCAGTGACCAGTTCGAACTCAGGTCCTATTTTCAAAGCCAACAGTCCTGTACTGTTATCCTTCTAAAGCTTTCCTACTTACTATAATTTTGGGACTGTGGTAGCCTAACGGTTAAAGTACTGGACTCTGGACCTGATGGTCTAGGGTTCAAATCCCACCTTTGAGCCCCCTTAACCCAAAATTGCTTGAATTGTAAAACTGTATGAGTTGTAAGTCGCTCTGGATAAGGGCGTCTGCTAAATACTGTAAATGTAACTATTGTGGGACTGTGGTAGCCTAGCGGTTAAGGTACTGTACTCTGGACCTTCTGGTTCTTGTATTGTGGGACTGTGGTAACCTAGCGGTTAAGGTACTGGACTCTGGACCTTCTGGTTCTTGTATTGTGGAACTGTGTTAGCCTAGCGGTTAAGGTACTGGACTCTGGACCTTCTGGTTCTTGTATTGTGGGACTATGGTAGCCTAGCGGTTAAGGTACTGGAC